>UXSR01000018.1:0-155052 GCA_900604375.1 Mesocestoides corti
ATATATATATATATATATATATATATATATATATATATATATGGCCACTCAGGGATTTTGCGACTGAAATCTTAAGGGTATTACTTATTGAGCGACGGTAACCAGCAGGAAGTAGGATCAAGATGGAATCCAACTGGAATTTACGTTATTTTATTCTTTTTCTTGATATTTGATGTATTTCTTTCATAAAAATGATTGAAGGACTTAAAATCTAGCTTTGTTGATGCTCTGAGCGCCTTAAAGTAATTTTATTATATGAACTTGGACTGACAGGTCAAATCGAGTTTCGTCCGATGTGAATAAAGGGTCCCCAAAGCTTGCCTTCCCCAATAGTCACCGTAGACAGCACACCCACAATTGACCCTTTTCTTGACGTGATTATGCAAAGGTACCATAGTTCACTGGAAGATTAGAGGCCATACATGACGCCTTTTTTTAAATCTCTTTAAATAATTTTTTTTTGTTTTCAAAGACAATTACCCCAGCTATCGCAGCGGGACGGCAGCCAAAGGCCGTGGACTGTCAGCAGCCAACCAGCAAATCGTTAACCAGCGAAGCACAGCGCAGGTGGCTGGCGACAACAGCGAATCCGATCCCTACCACCTGCCCTCGGCCAACACTCCTGAGGATCCACATCCCCGCAGTGTATATTCCAGCAGTAAGTGGCTGCCGAAGCTTCTCGTAAAATGAACCTCAGTGTTAGGCTGCCAAACACTTGTGTGTTCAAAGCAAACGTTATTCAAAATTCTGGTCATCAACTGAACAGATGCCCCCTGTGGATTGTTCATTGGCCCGAAACATGTATTTTGATCTGCCTTGACAAGGCACCATTGCAAAAAGAGCAACTGTCAACTTGCAAAATATTGTTTCATTTACAGACATGCATAGATCTGCTCTTCTTTGGGACAGAATACTTTCACTTGCTGAGCCACATAATGTTATGCGATAAAATGTGACCTTATACCGATGTTTTTGGGAATCGCTAGGTTTTGATTCTTGACGAATTTTTAAGTTTCCTGAGGCTTAATTGGGTTGGATGTCATATTTGCGTGCCACATAATACCCTAGACTTGTCTGTATGTGGTTGAAAAACAACAACGAATTTGAAGGGGAATGGGTAACTCATGTACGTAATTGACGATGTTGTGTTCTCGAAGTGTGTCAGAGTAAGCAATAGTATTGTAGCAGAAGGATCTGGCTTTATTTAAAGTCCAGTTTTCTGCTGCACCATCTCCGAAACGTGTTGTTAACATGACACGATTAAGGTTGTACCAACCTTCCTAGGTAGTGAGCCACAGCAAACAGAATCTTCGATGAGTTCCGTCAACTCCAGCTCCTACATGTCTCCAATCAAACTGAAGTCCCCGAACGATTTAGACTACTCCTCCTCACGCAACAAACCATTTTCGGGATATGCACCCCCAACTTCATCAAACCACCAACCTCCTCCGCCGACCTACGACCAGCACCCCTATTACGGCGCACCATCAGCTTTAGCCTCAATGGACCATATGGCCTCTTCCCTTCTCCGTCAACATCAGCAACCGCAGCACAGCCTCTTGGCGCAGCTCCAATCAGCTTCGTACAAATCATATGTCGATTCGTCCAGTCACTATTACTCCTACCCAAGGGCCTATGTTGGTGGCCGACCAAGTTTCTTTGAGTTGAAGGGCATGCTAAGACATCGAAGAGCTCAGTATCCGGCGACATCCATTGACGCCTTCACATGTGGATATTGCCAAATGCATGTGGAGGGTGGAGGAGGCGGTGGACCAGACACGGGAGCCGAGGGAGAAGGGGTATTATACACACGGTGTTTTGGATGTGGAATGCCGGTGCATCACTTCTGTATTCTTAGATACCGCAACAGCACGACAGGGAGCTGTTCACGTACCTCAAACAGTCAGCGCCTCTGTTATCCATGGGTGTGCACTGAATGCAAAACTTGTTGGATTTGTGGAAGCGGAATAAATGAGGTCAGTCTCGTTTCCAAATAATTGCGCCTCATTTTTACGGGTCCTCAAACCAAACAATTTAGAGAGGCTCAAAGCCTTGCACCGATTATACCACTGGTGCATTTCATGTGCCGCTTCAATAACAAACCGGGCTCGTGAAAATTTTGTCTGTATATGCGGACGTTTTAAATTTAGTACTGAGACTAATGGCAAAAAGATGAGCCCTAGAACACTGGAGCACTATTGGATGGAAGGATATTGATACCCTTTTTCGTACACGGTACTTCCATTTTATTAAAACAGATTATTGGATGGGTTCATCTCCAAGATGACATGCTGCATGTGCGAAGTCGAATATAGGTAGGCATAAACGAAAGAAAACTAAGGGAAGTCAAGAGACCACTGCGCGAATCGTTCGGAGCACAAATAATACGCCGAAACACTTTTTCACAAACAATTCCTAAATGATGATACCTCAGATCAGTTAGAAGAGAAACATTTGTCATCATGGAAGCTGTCAGTTGTTCTGAGATTATGGGATTTCTTTTGAAAGGCTTATTCAGGGGTTCAATGTGAGTTTCCGCAATTTTGGCCGAAACATACGAGCAATAAAATATGTTCCTAATTTGCTGGCATGAGTGTAATTGAAGTAAATTTAAACTCATAGTTCGAAATGAAAGTCAAGTGACAACTGGAATATAGTTTTGAGAACCACGGGTTGTGCTCGACTGCATGAAGTTGGTATCGGTTTGAGCACATAAAGTTCCACCACCTATAACAAAACATTTGCTAGTAGTAGTAGTCATTATTTGTGTGTGCATAATGACACTTACCTATAAGAAAATGTTATTTTCATAACATATTAGCATTTCCTGCGTCACTCTGATTCTGCAGCTTTCTTTTTGGTTTTACACATCTTGTCCAACTTGCCGGATAAACCTACCAAATTGGCAGTATTTAAATAATAAGGCATTTAGAGCAGGGATTAACGCGTTGTAACACAAAAGGTAGGCTCAGCTAAGGGTAAATGCTTTTGGTAGTGTTATGTGCGTTACTTTTTGATGCCGAACAGGACAGTCCAAGTGGTTGTGCGTCGGCATTTAACGCAGCAATCCACTTAAAGCGCTGCACCATTGGCCAGGCCTAATGTTAACCACCGACGGAAAAGCTACGCCAGTCGTGGAATCAAAAACAGCCTTGGCAGCATTAGGTTGCTAGATTGTCCGCCCTGTAAAATTTAATTATTTGTGTGCATTATGGAGTTCATCCATCTTTCTTCTGTTATCTTTTCGAAACTGAAGTCTGCTACCGTTAAAGTGGCACGCCCTTCTGCCTGTTCGACCCACCTGTTTCCACTTGAATTCATTTCAAAACGACTTGGTTAATTGTGCTGAAACGGACCTGTTGGGTGACGTTTCTCTTGTGGTTTAGCCACGCACTATTAGTCTGCGCTTTACTTCACTCCTATCGAAATACTTCGCTTGTCATCCAAACGAATTTTTGCAAAAAAGTCTATCGAATGACTCATACACCAAACTTGGGTTAAAGCCCATTACTGTGTCCCATGGTCTACCAACCAAATTACGAGCACACAAACTCCGTTAATGAATTAGGGTGAACCCAACTCACAAACCATGTGGTTCCAAATGAGGGTAACATAAAAGGCTCTCTCGATAGTTGTTTTTGTGTTTGTTGGAGTGTCTCGAAAAATCACAAAGCCCACCACCTCCCAAATGATCTACTGTTTCATGGCTTTTCGAGGTGGGTCTGTCATGCCATTTTCCATTTTGCTTGGGTTTCGTCAAATGCTGCAACAATCAATTGAACATCTTTAATATTAATGCATATTTTTGACTGCCCCAGAAGAAAATGTGGTATTGTTATAAATCTTATCCTGCGACTCTGTAACGAATAGCTACCTGCTGATGTTCTGATGAACTCCAAGCACCTCCAACTAGCTGCCACATCCCCGTCCATGTTCACACAAACTCTTAAAATTATGTAGTGTATCAAGACCCTTCACCAAAGTTTGCTTCTCTGTTTGTGGTGAAATTTCGCAAGCACTCAAGGATACTTTTATGGATTATTAAAATCTGTTTGCTAAAGGTAGTTCATGGTCAATAAAACTTGGCCCTTAGTAAGCCTCTTTTCATGGGTTTGCTGAATCGAGGTATTTTTAATACACTTGAGCACATAAGAAGCATTTAATCCCACGATGCATGATTACATCGTTAGTTCGCTTAAAATGGAAAGGTAACGAGCCGATTTTAAGGTATCGAAGATCTAATTTTAACTAAAGATTCGGCGTTCAGTCCAGCAGAGGCCCGTGATGTACGTGCATGGCGTAAGGACGTCCAAACCTGTGGTTAAACTTCGTCGGTAATTCTCTCTACTTTTGAATGAATGATAAATTGCACATGCCATGGCAAATTGAGTGGTCGTCTTGTTTTTAAGTTAGTGGACGTTTATAACCGATTAAAAATGCACTGTCGCCAGGCACAGATTATCCTCTACCCGAAAAGGTACTCTTGGGGTGGGGATATATAAAAATAAAACTTGGAAACTTATAGGGATTTCGCGAAACGAGCCATCAGAAAACGCAAGATCTGTGTTTATTTTCCACTTTTTCAAAAAGTCCATAATTGTTCGGATTTGGCTGTTGAGAAGTATATTGTTTTTTATGTATAAATTCTAATTAATTGTCCACAGTCTCGTTTATCATATCTGCAAAGATCAGTCGATGTCTACCTTATTACTGTCGGCAAATGTAATCAACTGATCAGATGGCATTATGGTCTGGGTGATCATGGCTTAAACAATTAGACGGGAACTAATGGTAATGAGGAATATACGACAATTAAAGTTTTTAAGTTCAGAGAAGGCCTAGTGTTCCAACCGGTGTTCTGCCACTTTCTTTGTGCCCACAACTATTTATGACAGGAAGAGCACCTCGAACGCATACGTATCGTTTCTCACGGACAGAGAAGATACCGTATTTCAAAGTCCACTTAAGCTACATTGATAGAATCAGCCGTGAATGAAGGTTAAAATCTTGATAAACTTTCTACAAGGACTAGGGAGACAACCTTGCTCTACCCTCGCCCACATCTCGTGCCACCAACATGCGTATATTCATTTCCCCCCACCCTTGAAATGAGGACGCTTAGCCTTATTGATGCAGTCAGACTCTCAGGTAGGGCATTTCTGTTTGCGTAATTTGGCTTGGTGCAATTTGCGTGCCCGAATTTTCCTTTAATGAAACTGGAAATTTCTGCTAGTTGATGTTCAGACCAAGTAAGATAGAGTAATTTATTTGTTTTGTACGTAGGAGTTAATAATATGCTGCTGCGAGTGTGACCGTGGTTACCATGGCTATTGTCTTGCTGGGTCTTCCCCGGGATACCAAGCTGCAAGTTTTCCAGACGACTGGGTCTGCGAAATTTGTCGCCAACAGGACGCCTGTCTTCCTCCCCAACCTCCTCTCCAGTCATCGACGCTACACTGAGCCAGCCATCAACGAAAACTAACACCCACACGCTCGCAAACAGGGTCAACTGCAAAACTAGTTCTTCACTCTACCTGCTCCATATTTCTTTTTGTCCATTTTTAACCAAATACAGGCGTTTACACGGCGAATGTAGTTTGTGGCCCACAGCTTCGTAAAGGGTTTGCTGCTGTTTACTATTCGGTTCGACAGGTTATTTCATGTATTGTTTTTCCTTTCAATCATCTTGCAACTTGCCCACCCAAACTTTCCCAGTTATCTACCCTAAAACCTATTGATCACTTTAAACAGGGTCACCTTATATATATACATATATGTATCTACTTATATAAATGTACAAGCACACACGTTCGTATATCTTGCCTTTAAACCCTTTGTCAGGCCCGTCATTTTATATCCCCCCGGCTATCATCATTTCTTTTAGCCCGACATTATATTTTATACTCAAAGCATGTACCGCCCTCCCTGAAGCATTTTCAAATCTCTTAGTTTTTTGACATGACATCTTACTGCATCATAACAGTTCAGAAGTGAATAAACGCCGAATTCGGTAGACCTCTTAGTCTTTTTGAAAGTCGACTTGCAGAACACTTCGGAACTGGCAGTGTTAGTGGGAGCGGGTGAAACAGCCTCGCGGCAAAGTGGGTAATAGCTTGCTTTCAAAAACATGTCGAAATAGCCTGTATTATGGACCAAGCGAAGTCGCGCAAAAGTGTACACGAAGACCGTCGAGCGGCGAGGAGGGATGGCCAACTGCGGTGGTCCGACGGCCCCAGCACGGCGACATTTGTTGGGCGCGGATTTTGCGCATAAAAACACCTCGCCGTGCACGCCGGCCAAGTGAGTCGACCAGCGCGTCGTGCACGCCGCACTTGAGTGGGTGTGGTGCGGCGCCCAGCCAACGAAAGCCCTTGACTCCCTGGGCATTCTGTTTACTCGATGGAATTAACCGTGATGGTAGTTTGCTCAATAGTCGCCTTAGTTCATCGTGCTTATTGAAATAGTTTGAAGAGTGTTTTCGTGAACTTTAAGAACTGCTTCAGGTCCGCCCAAGAAACCGTCATTGATTTCCCGTCGTGGTTTGTTCATTGTGCGAGTGCAGATCGAGCATTTTGTTCAATTCCGCTACTGACATAATTTAGGCCACAGGTGATGGAAAAATATGCAGCACAAGCCGCTTAATTTCCACCAAGAAGAAAAGGGCTGTTTTATCATATCACACAATCAACTTATGAGCTTCGATTGTCAACCACAAGGTATGTTGTTTGGTTGGTTAAATAATTGTGATCTTGGATCAGTTGTTGACACCAGAGAAAGTTCGCTTGCGATTTCCACGGAGAAGCAGGTATCCTTTCACTCTATAATCGAAAAATAATGAAGTGCTACTTTATTAAAGTTTGCACTGATTGACATCCAAACCTCAAGAATTTTTTAAAGCTTGGGATGCACAATAATAGACTACAAATCGATGCGTCCAGTGACATTAAGTATTCGAAGTTCAGAATGGACTTTGCAGCACGTTATTGCAAATCAAGGGACCTCACGATTACAAAGAATTTAGTGACTGGTGTTGCATCAAATTCAAGGAGGTTTGAAATAGGTCTCTGCCTTTTTTAGGGTAGTGTTTTTCCCATTTATGAAGCAGTAGCCTACATTTTCAACTGAGACCTCACATAGCTATAAAGAAACCAATTTAAAGCACTTTCATGGTCATGCAAAAGGCGATACCGAAGTTAGAATGCTACGAGCACTTTTTCACTTAAGAAGTCCTTAAAAGTGGGGTTGAGGACGATCAATGCGAAGTCCACGAAATTACTCTAATAGATCACTCCGAAATTTGCTTGATTTAACTCATTGAAAGTCTCATTGATCAGAAACTTGATGACTTGCTTGTTGGGGTGTCTCTGTTACTTCAACATGCTAAGACTGCGCCAATTTCCGACACACCATCCATTGAAAAGAATTCTCGATAAAAGACGAAAACTCGATTCCTTAAGCGATTTTTAAAAATTTTATTTTCTTCATCCTGGCTTATATAATGGTGTCTTCTGTAAGAATAAGTACACATTGAGCACAGGAATAGGAAAAGTTCTATTTCGAGTGCGCCTTCACTCACGTGAAGACTTTCACAACAACACCTAAAAGTGGACGCGGACGAGACTGTGACCTTGGAGCGCTTAATCCCCATTTGGTGGTCTTGACTGTTACACATCGCTGTCTACGTACTTTGCAACCCAACAACAACTTCACACGGTCCAGACGTCTACCCAGGAGTACAAATGACAAAATAACGATTAATGGTCAGTTTCGGGTATGTTATACTGAAATATAACCCGGAAATGTCCGGACTTTGTTTGCGGTGACAGTCAATCTTACTTTAAAATGCTATTGAAATACGGGGCATATTTTAACCGAGGAATAAAGACCGTTTTCAGTCATGCACCGTTTTTTAGGTGTTCTAATTGCATTTGCATTTTCAAGCAAGCCTCTCACGTATTCACACACAGAAATTCGCGGAACTTATGCGAATTCGCAAAAATACTTTTAAAAACTTTATTTTCCGAGTTTCGAGCTTTGTGAATTTGTGCTTAAACCTCCAATTTGCTTCATTGCCCAACCTTTCGGATGTGGAGTGAAGTGCTCCGGTCAGCAAATTTCGTCCCTGTGACCACTTTTTAACATGCACACTCCATCATTTCCGAGTAATGAAGGTGGCTTTGAGAAATACTTGAGTTAAGCCAGGAGCTGCAGCCAAGTGGTCGAAGCGACGACACGACTCAAAGAGAGTCAACGTGGCAAGTTACCCATTTGGACCTTTCAAGCCGAAACTGTGGCGAGACAGTGATTCGAAAATCTCAAATCTTTTATGCTATGCATTCTCGTAAAATTTTGATAGTAGGCAGAATTTTCTGAGATTCTGGAATACACATCAACGAAATACATCATCGTCAAAATGCAATTCATGCAGCTAATTCTGACGCCGACCACACCAACGTTTAGATGCCATTCGTGGCATGTTTTGTCTTGGCAAGCACTCACCAACTTAACACGGCACTCGACTTCACTCGCTGCTGGAAATCGGGCATAAATGACGCCTAAAGCAATTCAGTGTAGCGCTGCTACGTTACCGAAACCAGTGAACACTAATTTATAATAAGCATTCATGCGGAAAATGGGTGGGACATATTGTAAGACAGCTGCGTGTCTTGAGTCTAGGGTTTACTGCAAATGAAAATTTTTCAGCCACGGCCGGGGTCGTCTTTTAATGACCTCCATAATCTGATAGGCAAATTTCTGTCCTAAACGACGTCTCATTCGTGGCAAATTATTCCATTTCGCATGAGAGCACGTGAATCCTAGAGGGTTTCAGTCACGATGTGCAGCTCTTGAAGAACCTCGGACATTTGCCACCCACGATGGCCACCGCTTTCTGACACGCTAAAATCCCCTGACAAGTCCACTCGAGGCACCACCAAAGTGGTATTTAGGAGGTGGACAAAGATCTGGGATTAAATTGTCTTAGAATCCAGCGTTGTTGTCACAAGGGGCAGATCATTTACTCTCACTATTAGGAATCTCAATGGTTTGCGCACTAAGTGTGTGAGGATGCTCACTTGAGCGGCACCTCACAGCTACCAGTCGCAAAAAGGGTGCATCTAACTAGGCATTCATGCTTTGTGCTGAGTTTTTAGTCTCGTGGCCGGAAGGCTGCCACAGAAACAGCCTGGTCGCGCAAACGCATTCCGACGTCACTGGGCCGACATCGACTTTTGGGGGATTGGATAGCCCCGGTGACTCAAGACTTGCCTAAAGCGGTTAGTCATAGGCGTAGCTGATGTACACAAGAAAAAAAACAAGTCCCAACTGGCTTGGGTGTGCTGCGATGGCACTGGGGGAGGTTTCGCATGCAGCTTTTTTCAAAGCTCTGTTTTTTGCGTGACTGGTGGATGATTTGGATTTTTCATTTAATCGGAAAATCTCGAATTTTTATGGCCAATCAAAAGCACTGGGTAGTTTGGAGGTGTCATATCGTGTCACCAGGACAGAAAACATGTAATGTAATGTAGAACTGGGCTTTCTACGTCTGAGCATTTCCCCTGCTGGCGTCGTATTTTATCTACTCATAATATATCAGTATCAAATTTATGAAAATTGAAATAAACGTACGCGATAAGCACAAAGGCAATTGAAAGGGTGACCGCTGACACGTGGAAAACCAAACCGACGTTTATGGACACAGTCAATGCAAATAAGGCTGGAAGAGCCGTCAGGCCAATGAATGATCCCAGTGCATCAGCGAACCCAATCAGTGCATACAGTCGACCTAGAGAAGGCGAATTATAAGTTAAATTTGAAAGCAGCCATCATTAAAATAATTTCATCATCACATCAAGGCAGATACAAAAGTCTCTGAATTAGCACCCAAGTCGCATGGCACGACACAATGTATGCTGGCCCAGAACTGAGCTGACACACAATAAAATAGCTTTCCTGAATGATGTCATCCGTAAAAGACATTGACAAAGCCGCATGAAAGGCTCAAATTCTGACATCCATTGGATTCGAGGGGATCGTGGGACGATTTTTGAGGAATTATACAATCATTACCAAGTCTGAGAAATTATAAAAAATAGGGACGTAACACTGCAACTATGTGGCTCACCTTGAGCTTCACATTCGACTAAACTTGATAGAAGGGCTCGAATGAGGGGTCCGTAGAACTGAAAGGCGTTCAGTGTCACGCCTAAATTGTCAAAACAGCCAATCAATAACGTCACACATTAAGAATCTTAAGTATTGTGGTGTTCCACCCTTTACTGCTTCAAGCAGCAGATTACGCAACTATAAGTGCTTTGGTTGCATTTATATCGAAACAAAGTTAATGTATTCAACAGTAATTGTTCTTCATTTTACGACAGTTTCAGCAAATTTGTGTAGTCGCTGGCTGTTTTTATGCGACATCATAATATAGACTGCCTACCGGACATTTGAATTGACGTAATGTTCACTTATGGTAGTCGTTGTTTGCAATCTTTTCAACCCTATAGTAATGAACTTATTGAAAATGACCACAATTCGAATTAGTGACATCCGTTTCAGTAAGACAGCTAGTCCAGTAAATTTCATTCCTTGTCAAAATCGACTTAAGTTGACCGGGACAGTGGCTAAAATTTTGCTTTCTAGCACGCAGTCTATTGGCATGCATTCGAAATGCCTCGAGGTTCCTCGAACGATGCACCCACATTGTCGTCATGATATACTCGACCTACCAGCAAATAGAAGAATAAAGCAAGTTGGTTTCGGAAAATTGCTAGAGATGCCGTAGAGAAAGCGGCACGCAGACATGGCGAGCAGGACCGCCCCGAGAATATAAAGCATCATTTTTCGAGCATCGTTCATTTTGGCCTCCTTCTGGATGGTGACTGTGTCCACGGTTTCGGGAGAGCCATGTTGCTGCAGAGGTGAGGGAGGCGCAGCCAACTTGGGCTGGAAAACAAACATGTTGAACAGCACGAAGAGTCCAGAAATCACCGAGGTGCCAATGCCTCGAAGTCCACTACAACAAAAAACGTCATTCAAGACCTCATTGGTGATGTCAGAACTAAGCTATATGCAATATCAACGGTAGTATTGACCAGGCCGCGCACATTGCCTCATAGTGATTCTATCACCTCCACCAACTGATGGATATGAACTTACGTAGACCGCTTAAACGAAAATCCTGTTTGGAATCTTGACTAAAAAACGTGCTTGACTTGAACCACAGTTCGGTCGTCGGTCCTGTACTGCAAGAATTAATTGGTCAGGATTTTAGTAGCTGCATCTGGATCCAAGATCGCTCTAGCAGGCAGTCATCTGAGTTGTCATAGCCTCATCTGGTAAACCTGGTGAACATGATGGGATCTCTCAAAAATGACACCAATTATGATGTGCGTCTTCAATGGAAAAAAATGCCAATTCAAGAAGGAAGAGGCTATATTCGATCCCCTTACTACTTACAGTGAGAATCACATGCTTTAGACTGTTTATATCAGATACTTGCAAAGACATCATTTAAATTCACTGCTTCACATAGTGATACCCATGGGAGAGCTATCCTGGTGTCACGTTGACAAGTCTTAATTTCTTTAAGAAACACGTGAATGGGATTATCTGCAGTGTATTATGACACATTCATATAAAGCATTATTAGGCGGTCTACCGACTAAGTAATACGCTTGGAAGTTTAAGCTAATTCTAAGAGGAAGAACTTGCAACGTTTTCTTGTGGAGAGTTGTTGGAGATCATTCGGCTGCAGGAAAGTGGGTTAAATGTGCCTGACTTGCCACTAATCGAGTGCCAAAGGTGGTATACGGTGTAAACATAATTTTTAGGTTGTTAAGGCCAAGTCAGAAATAGCGTTGCACACATTCTTCGTCAGAGCAGAGCGAATATAAGCCCCGATATGGAGGCTGTCTCCCCGCATTCTCAACATTGAAATTCACTCACTCTTTGGTTTGACCAAATTCTCAAATTTGGGTGTGGGTGGGATCATTCTAATAAACAGGCGTTCTAAGTGGCAACGATAACAATGACCCAAAATAGAGCCAAATCTTATTAGCGTATCTTTTTTGTGCATCTACAGTGTGGCTACAGTGTAAATTATCATGCCAGTTTGGAAGACATCATAATTACGCGGAAACGCTCAGGTCACGTAAAAAGAGCAACATAGCGATATCATCATCCTCACACGTAGACAAATAGCGTAGTTGTAAAGAAATGGAACCAATGGGCTAACCAGCTGCATTGAGGAGGATGCGCTCAAGGTCCTGGGCAGAGTGTGCATTAAGAGTGTTAGGGACGACAACAAACACAAGCGTACACTTAATGATGCCAATGGTAAAACTCATGTGAAGAGGATAGTTCACATCGACATTCATTTCACGAAACTTGGCGTGACATATATTATTTGTAAGTGTCCTTTTAAAATTGCCACAACCAGAACCTCCAAGCTGAAATACTTGAATACTGTTGAACATTGTGATGTGTAAGGCATGGTGCTCGATTTTAAAACCAAATGAACTAATTGTTTATAGAATGCTAGGTTTGAGTTATGTAAATACTTACACAACAAGTCCAACTTGCGCAATTGACATCAAGAAGGGTTCGCCAATGAAGTACAGATTTAGCACGGGTACATCCGTCATTGCAATGAGGCAGCAAAGCAGATTGGCAACCGTTCCAATGAGTATTGGCACCGTCACAAATGAGAACGCCTGAAAGCGAATGAAAAGCTGTTTAACGAGACGCAGGTAATTGTATAGAAATTTAGAAATTGCCAAATCATCAAAACACCGAAATTGTGGTGTGGCAGATGGGAAGTCGCCTGCATGCATGAAAAGTACCAAACGGTGCGAAGAACCCAAGTGATTCGAGACTGTTGTTCAAGCCTATGACCACGTAATCATTTGTTAACCACAAGAGTCGGTGAGTCGTTTGGTTGAGAATGGCCTCAAAATTTGTAGTAGGTCTACAATCAGCCTGCTCGATGCAATGGCCTCTGATGAAAGGTACATCTGACTGTAGTTAATTGATGTGCCGTTTGTGGTGGACCAACTGTATTTCATGCTAGTCAAAAAATCCTTCGCTGTGTTAAATGGTGATGCTAAAGTTTCACTAAGGCTCATATGATACCCAGAAGGCGCCTTGAATGAGGCTTACTACTGAATTTAAGTTGTATTTAAAAGAAGCATTTCGCCCTACTCTCTCTAGTCCCATTTTTGTGCACAACTTCAAATTCTTTACTAACGATCTAAGAAGAAGAGGCCCTCTGGGAGTTAAAGCTTTGAGACTTGGGGGTTCTGAAGGAATTACTCATGTGTGCCTCTATGCACAATTTCCCATGATTGCATTAATTGCTTAAGTGCCTAGATCTAGCAAGAGCACCTGCACGGCTATCAGGCTGGCACGTCTCAACCTGAAAACCGACACGCCGTTGATGGAGTATTTGTACTGTGCAGTTAACTCGCTCCTCCACATTACTGATCAACGGCTTATTTTGGGCGCGATTGTTAAACACCTCAAATCGAATCCGTAACCCGATTTGAAAAATTAGTACGCGCCAATGTGTGTTGATATCTAGCATTGTACTCTTAAATTTACATTCTGTGCTAATAAGGACCGAAAGTTGGTGCTAGAGATTTGTCCTACCAAAAATCAAGTGCATTTCATAAGAAAATCACACTTTGAAGTGTTGCTTTGGAGGCAAAATTCTAGTATATCCACTATTCCCCTACATTTGACTTACTTCTTTAAGGGCTAGACAACAGGACCTTTTCGGCTGACGAGTGGCATGACTCGGTGGCTCGTTAGTTTCACCAGAGGAGCCTGAGAGGAGTCCGTGTTTTGCCTCGGCATTGTCTCCTGAAGCAATGGGACGATTAGACCAGAGGGCTCGGGTATTGGGCAAGAGAAGGGCATTCACCAAGTTGATGGCTGTCACAATGATAATCAACCAACCAGAGAGAGAGAAACCAAACTTCTCAATAACAGGACCTATAAGGGTACAAAACAACTAAGGTATATTGAAATAACACTCATTCAAATTGCTTTCAGGGTCCAAATATCAAATGAGATCCTTTTGGAATTTTTGTGATATTTCTTGTTATAGTCTAACGAAGACTATAGCACCTATTAAAAGCTTGCACATTCGTTGGGCCCTTTACTTTGTTGACAGTCCTTCCTTTCTACGAGATTGTCTTGTTTGTAAACATATTATTCCTTTGGATAAAAACTATTGCTTTAATAAAAGACCAGCTGCTACCCTTTCGTAATTGCTACCTAAAAAAGCACTTAACCAACCTGACCACATCACTAACCACCTTATTCCTGAGTGCTTCGTTGTTTTAGTATTCTAATTCTGAGTACCATTTATTATTAATTCATTTAGTGAGCAGTGCTATACAGAGGATTAACTTAGTTTCTTCCTCTGTAAATATACTGTTAATTGACATATATTGTTTTAAGGTAATACACACACCTCCATATTACTAGAACGCAGAGGGTTATTCAGGCTGTGTTGATTGTGATACAAATGTGTCTGACGTGTTTATGTGTGCGAAGGGATTAAAATCGAGTTAATGCATATCGTTTAAACTATTTTCCTGAAACAGGGAGCTTATACTAAATTCTGCTAAGCTAAAGGCCTATTCTGTGAAAAAATTCACATCTTTAATATATAGGTGATTTTGCGATAGCAATGTTTACAATAGACGTCTTCAACTTGTTGCGTTTTGTTTTCCATGACTGCTAATGCACAGTTTTTAAAATGCGACATGCATACATAACCGTACAAGGTTGAGTCGTCTGATAAACGCTTATGTCCCTGTCATCTCCAGTCTTCTTAATATTTCAGAGCATCAGCATTGCATAATCGGGCCAATGCAAGTCCCATACCGGGGTGTTTACAAGTGGTGACCTTGACATTTGACACACTTGATCTTCTCCAAGCTGGTGGTCTGCGATGCGACTTGGGGTAGATATCCTGCGCTCCACATTATAATGGGCTATTGTTCCTTATAAACCACACCCATCTCTAGGACTTGACTCTCGTCTGGCTCAACATGACCTTGAGTCATGCTCAGGTTATCTCATTATTGACACGACCTCACTTAGTTCACCTTAGTTCCCGACTTTCCACCAACTCAAATAACAATGAATATCTCATGGCAATGATCAGTAGCTTCGTGTTTCGATTCTTACTACCAACACTTCTTACATCCTGCTGAAAGAAGCGATGCTACCATCAGCTCTAAATTGTCTTAAACGTCTTCCAAAGGCGGACAATGGCCCCAGTCGTATTCTGTCGACGTCCACTCGTCTCAGATATTCTTGGCGACTACCAGTCACGTCTCTTCATCGTGCATGTGACTAACCTTCCAAACACCGGCTAAGAGTGACGAAAGTAAGCTCAACATCAACTAGCAATGACCGTCATTATACAATGACCAGTGGTTCCAATCGTATCTCGGTGGCGACTGATCGTCCTGAGGCACACTTGACTTTTCCTTGACTTATTTTAGGTTCCAACCATTTAAAAACAATCTTTATCGATGGCTGCTCATCGACCCCAACCCAACCCACAGCCTGATTTTCAGTAGTCCTGCTGGAAGATCATGTACTGACGTGCACATACCTTCCCGACGCATACAGCGCATCTTGTCATTCAGGTGCTGATGCACTGATTAGTCCTCCGAAACTCTATTGGCTCACAGTTTTAACTTTTCATATCGCGCTTTGGCACGGTTACGACTCACTATAGTAAAATGATTCTGTGCGCAAAGCGACGCGACAACACAACAGATTTATGCATAACGAAACAAATTGAATGAGTGTGCAACTGTTTAGAATTGAAAACATGCTCTTCGGAGCGGTTTATTATAGCCAGTCATCAAGGTGAGTAATTTGTAAATTCATTCGACATTTAACACTTCTCGGGATGTAATTTGCTAAAAATTTACTGACCTTGGGAAATTATCTTATTCAATGTCGTACAGATTTGTTAACGACATTAAAGACACGTTTGTTTGACCAGGTTTTAGACAAGGAAAGTTCCAGTGAGTTTACTTGATTGGAACGGCATCTACTTACCCATAATCATCGTTCCCGCGGACGAAGTGATTCCCAAACACCCCTCAAACAAGGCGATAATTGATAAGCGCGCGGAGGTCATGGATGAATGAACGGTGGCTACCGACTTTGGCTCACGAATTTCAAAGATGGAAGTTGTCCGCCGTCTTTTTTCTGACAATGCCGACGAATCATTCGTCAGTGATTGCAGATTCACTGAAAGCTTCTTCTCAATAACCTCGGATTTCTCTTCAGTCAGATCCGTGATGCAGACGTAGAGCTAAGATACAATGCCACGAAATGAATGGGTTAAAAAAAGACGACTTTGTGTTTGGCGGTTTGATAGATGATCTACGCATCCTATAAAATGTATTTATTCTCAACCAGTTTCGTTAGCTTAAACCACCACAATTTCATAACTGCCCGACTAAAGATGTGGTTAATGAATGTGTGAAACGTTTAATATTTTTGCCATGACAATGGCGGCTGAAAGTACATGTCAATTGTATCGGTACTGTTTGGAGCGAACTGTCATTAAAAAACTAGCGGTCCAACGTCGACTACCGTATTATTTGTGATCTGGTCAAGCAAAACTTGGAACAACCAACCCCACAACGGGCCTCGAGTTTGATTCTAAGCATAAAAGTTAGTAGGACTATTCCAACTAGCAAAACAGTCCACCAACTTTGATTCTCGAAGTAGTAGACTTGTGATCTCCAAAGAGCAAAATGGTCACCGTTGTTTTACAGCCTTGTGCACTAAATAGATCTTGTGTTACTGCAATTGTTCGCCTACAACGTGACCCCAGAGCACCCTCGCCTACACGGCCACCGGGAGAAATTGTAGTCGATTGAGTGAATGAATTTATAATGCACATCAACTTGGTAGAAAATCCGCTGGAGAAGCATCAAACATTTGAATTCATTACAAGTAGCTTCGTTTGGTTTCCTATCTGGATATTGCTTGTGTGGGAAAATTGACTTAGCTTAAATTATATCTATGCGAGCGAAACCTATCAGCTGTGCAGAACCTATATGGTACCACTTTTCGTTGCATATCTATTTGAAAAAGTTTGTGTTTCCTGCTCCAAACCCGCTTAACTCCACAGGTCATTGAAACTATATATTCCCTAGTTCCAAGCGGGTTGCGGCCTGTAATAAGAGTGCGGATGTCTACTTACTTAAATTAAATCACCTAGGAATAAAGCCCTCAAAATGAAATTGCAGCTATCCAAGTGGGGTTATGGGAGATATAAGGCAGTCGGACTACAACATTTGATTCTCCTTTTCCTTAAACGTCCTAAAATATATCCGATTTGTTGTTCGGTTTTAGTTCGTTTTCATAGCTGGCAGTCCAATTATGAAGCCTAGCTAATTGTTCACTTGAAATTTTTCCTTTTCCCAATAAAGTTCGGATCAGGAAGCACGTTCACGGAAGTCTACGTGATTGGGAGATTCTGCTTTGGGCGATGTAGGTGTAAAATTAAAACCATATGCATGGTGTCCAAGGCATTGATGAAGCATAGATTAGACTGAACGGGGTTCATTACCTGGGTTAAAATCCCGAACACACCATTCCCGAGAATGCTTGACGGGAGTGTCGCGACAATCAACACCCAAAGAGGCAGATGAAGAAGCATAACTAGAGCTAAACGTAAATAGAATAAATATGCAGTCCAGATTGTCAAAGAATATAAACAAAGCCAGGATTCGGTCATCATGTACCTTACATTTACACAAAAGCCAGGTGTGAAAAATTTACAACTTCTAATTTACCCGTCAGGGCTTTGGCACACCATACATGAAATCTAGATGTCAATATTTCAACGTCGATGACACATTGCACGGCTGATTGCCGTGAAATCCACTTATGTGCAGTCGCTTGTTTGTCTGCAATCCATTAGCAGACTTTCCTGATCACTGGTTTGAGCGAGGGTCGATTTAAAATACAAATTGTAACCAGCGGATTCAGTTACAAAATTGAAATGAAAATAAACAATGCTTTTGTCTCCACGTTTGCGCAGATAACAAAATTATATCCAACGAATGTGATAACTAATTTTGCTGCAAATAGAGCATGAGTATTTAACGGTGCTTATTTTGTGGTAATCAGGAGGTGCGCAATGAATCATTTCGCATTATTATTAGTATTATTATTATTATTAAGCTCCTCGCCTTCTATTGACTTGAGTTGCGTATTATTTGAACAGAGACTCGCGTCCTACAGCCCTTTCTACAGGCCAATAATTAAATATGCTGGGATTTTTAGATGAATTTCTAATTCAAACGCCCATCAACAACACCGCTGCCTAAGAGAATTAGTATTTTTTTAATTGCATATAAAGAACGGAGTTAAACAAAACAGCATCACTCCCAAGGAAACCACGGATTGGTTCTTCACCTTTTTGAAGCCTCAAGATGTGCAATTGCTTAATGTCCGTTATGATCGAACATCAGCATAACGGTTTATGTAAGGGAAAATGAATACTTTGTAGATGAAACAAAAAACATCGCATTTACTTAGGCTATAATGGAGTTGGTTAAATGCCTTGACAAGGTGCCATATCAACAGTGACGGCAAAAAGTGTTAACAACGAAGTTGAGAGAACACTGTTTAACAATCTGATTGCTCCACAAAAATTCATACTGACTAGATCATCAGTTATACGATGATTTGAAGGGAAGAGTCGATTGCGTTAATTAACACCTGTTAGAAGGTTCCTAAGTTTAATTGTGACATTTGTTACTGCACAAGTCCATTTCAAGATTAGTGCAAATTTCGAAAATTGCCCCGGCCCAATTAAAATACACTAAGTAATATATAGACATCTAGGTTATGTTTGGATGAATGTCATCTTACTTAGACCAGTAAAACACTGAACAAGTTTTCTGATGGAAATCCTCCCATTCCTCAAATTTAATCAAAAACCAAATGGAAAGCTACAGAGTAAACCTAAAAGGAAATACCCTGGAAATAGAATATTTGATTTCCCCGTTTTCGATAAAAGTATATTTCTACCTAGCATGCCAAGTCAAATCACTTGTTGGGAACAGAAAAAATAACAATAAATGTTGGCTGTTCTAATTTCACACAAAATATTGACTCATTTTGCTTCGATTTTTCAGGCCCACCAGAATAGGCTTGCGAACAAGATTTGCGAACCCGGAGTCTGTTGGCCTTTTGCTTACAAATTTAAAATCGCGCTTAGCCTTCTATAAATCGAAGGTGTAAAAATCTCATGTTTGCAGTTGGACGGATACCAACAGGCCTTCAATGAATGGACGTCAGTTTAATTAACCCAAGATCACAATATATCCATGCTGAGAAAATGGTTCGACAAGGAGAATCCCGCTTGTATTTTTTAGTGTTGAATAGCAGTCCAATTTCGAGGGATTTTACATGTTCGTTTATTCAAATTGCAGTTTGATTTAAAATTAAACCGTTCAAACGTTAAAAAATATATAAAAGCCCTTTCCTCTTTAGGGCATTCGTAACAATAAAGTCCCTCATAGAAGATGTCAGAGATTCGCAACTATTTAAGGAACATTGTTCGACAGCAAAGCTTAAAGCTTGAGCATGATCAGCGCTGGTCATCGTAGCATGGGCAACGCCAAAAAGCATGACATAAACAATTAGGTAATCTCTAAGTCAAGTTCTCCAACAGGGGGCTGTTCATTCACCTGTATTTGGCTCACTAGTTGACATTGCAAAGTGGCAGGCTTGCACCTACTCTTGTTTAGGAAAATATCACTGAATTCCTATTTTTAAATATTTTTTCGGTTCCACGATCCACTCTCTTCTTTATTTCCCTCTCTGCATTGCTGCGGAGCCGGATCACTTCAGTGTAGTGACATTGACTTTCGACTTGGCACGTTTGTGACCAATTTGGATCTAAAACACCGCGATTGCGCGATAATGGCGAGGAAGAATTGGTGGGAAACTGGGAGCGAAAAGAGCTCAAGCGTATTTTAATAAAACGCCATATCTAGTTCCGCTTAGCCGTCCAAATTCAACGCCGGTGTCACTCGCGCCGTGGTCACGCGGTACGTCATTCTTGCCTAGCGGGCAGATGGGTCCGAAATCGGAGCTCATCGCCCGTAACACAACTCTGGCTAGGTCTTAATAACAGCTGTCATGTGTCTGATTAAGATTTTTATCCTTTCACACTTCACGCACAATATCACTAATAATCTTTTCGTGGTAAATTGTTTACTGAGAATTAGAGATGCGCCCTCTACATATGAAAAATTCCTGATACTTTCACTGAGACATTCAGTGTCATCGACACCTACATGTTGTGGACACTAAAAGCCCATATTTATCTCTGTGGCATCAGAAAAACGCTTGCTTCAAAAAGTTCTAAAAATTTACGAAAGTGGATGCTTCAACAATTCCAGGAATTCGTGAGTGGGTTTTGACAGAAGGTAGAACATTTCGTATTTGGGCTGTTATTTCTAGTATTTGTTATATTGAGATGTCATGTTTTTGTAGCAATCGGGTTCCATTGAACATTTCATTTTCGGACTGTGAGTTGTGCCCTTGAACTAATGTTGGCGTGTATCATCAACTTCCAAGGTTATTTCAAAATGTTTAATTTATTATGGCTTTGATTCTTCAGTGGCTTCGACAGAGTATGAGAAAATGGGGCACCTGGAAGCGCAGACTAATACAATCATGTTGGCACAATTTGCTCGTTAACCCTGCCGGCTTTTGTAGTTGCCATTTCGGCCACATTTATCGCTTACAGACTTTTAGTTCGTTAAGACCAACCACTGCTTTAACCGCAGCAACATTTATTGCAACTTGAAGCTTCAATATTACCATGTTTGACTTTTGACATGTGACCCAAGAGATTGTCCTTGTGTATTACGGGCTGTTTTAAAGTTTGGTCATTAAGGTAGAGTTCAAATATTGAACTGGTAATTCTCGCAACAGTGCGAGGGTCTCCTGAGATTCTCTTTAACACATTAGTTGAACATGTGCTTCATGGAACTTGCGGATGGGAATTAAAATCTCACCTACCATTCGGAGTAGCCTTCTTTTTTGAACTGTCTGAATCACATCCGTTTAACATTTTCGTAATGCTAATTAAGCCACTTCTTCAGCTCCTCAGTTTATTTGCATACAGAATTTGCATCCTCGCTTGAGTCAACAAAGATCTGTCGAGGAGCCATTAATAAGTTACATAAAATCTTGAGAGCAGCCTGCTTTTAGTAAACTTCAGACATGAGCAACGTAGTGAGCAAAATGACGGGGAGGAGTCTATTTAACAGGCCTCGTAGTTGTGTTAGGTAGCACCCTGGGACAGGTTGACAATAGGTCATCAGATGATGGAGAATGAGTTAGAACAGTCTAACTTCATTGCGAATTGGTAGTAAAAATGCTAACTGAATTTCTAGCAGATCACTTTCAATTTTACGCATTCGAGAACGCAGCTTGGTCAAGAAATAAATCTTTACACCCGTGCGATTATTTTCACTCAATAAATATTTGAACTCAAAAACCACGTACATCATAAAACTCCGAGAATTTTTTCGAGATAGAAAGTCTTGAGCCAAAAGCTTGCTAGAAGAGTACATTTTAAAATTACGGATATACTTGTTATGAGTTTGCTTTAAAACTGCGATCTAGCTTTGCCATCATGTAACACAGGACATTTTTTTCTCAATGACAACTTACATATCATGCCTGCAAACCTATTCTGTGGGATTTAAAATTGTACTTAAATCTTCAAAAGTGCGTGTAAGGGAGCTTGGCGTTGCGTCTTCCAGTAAAACTCACCATTGAGAAGTGCATCGATGGCGAAGCCGACATACGCGATGACCAGACCACACTTGCGGCCGTATTTGTCGGAGACGAAGCCCAACGGGATGATGGTGAAGAGGCCGACGATGCCGCTGACCAGGCTCATGGCCATGGCGACGTACGCAGACTGCGCCTGCACCCAGCGCTCCCTTGCTGTCTTATCCATGCCATCGAAACGAGGCCTGCGCGACGTGGAAATCACGCCAAGAGGAACATATAAGCACCCTTTAATATGCCACAAAACCACAACACTCCTTATACTAAATCATCCATGCGCAAGCAAAATGTGTGCAAATATAAGAATTCACGGTGACAATATCAGCTTATTTGTGGAAAATATCTTAGCCTCTTTTGAAATTATATCCACAAAAAACTTGCTCAATACACTTCCAAGAAATGAAATATTCCACAAATATGCAAACTTAGAAAGTACTTCTTAATTAATTCGACTCCAAATTCCAATTTCAGCGGCAACTGACTGACTTGCGTATTTTCCTGTAGTACACTGTGAAGTACAAGTCAGATGCTCAGCGACCATTTTCATGTAAATTTCTGTTTATTTTTGGATATAGAAAGCTCCTTTCCCATACAAAATAAGATCTGCTATTTTGCCTTCAAAAATGTCAACACGTGGTGAGGTGTATATAGTTATGAGAGCGGTTGCTCCATTTCCAACTCAATCCGCCATTTTCGTTAATTTAGTAATTACAAAGTCAATCTTGCTTGCTAGTGTAAAAACGAGCTAACACAAACGTATTTGTTAAAATCGATTAAAAATACAGAACGTTTGCCAAAAATACATATATCTTGGGAAAAAGCTAACAAATGTTCTTCAAAATCCACTGTAGCGTTAACTTTAAGACATCTAGAGTCATAGACGAGACAGCCCTAACGCGAATGGGACAAGATTTTACCTTAAACGCTGGCCCCTTTAACTAATCGGGCCAACTGTCCGACGAAGCCATACGAGCAAATACTTAAAACGGTTTCCTTGAATGCCATATCTTAATAACATCATGAATTGTTTTTGCAATTCCTTCACTCTATCGTAAACGTGTCATCATTTTTATTAGCGAATCTTGTCCTATTTGTGGCACGTGTAGCACACAAGATCACGTTGGCGTCAGCTTTTTTCGAAGTGACAGCGAATTTACTGGAAAATTTTGTTATAAACTTACCTATTCTTACCATAACCATTGGCTTACATGCAGTATTTGTTTGTGCACTCGCTAGTGCCTTGTCATTTGAATCATATTGCATTTGTTACATACACAACGGTACCATATTTGCAGATTCCCATTAAAACCACCAAAAGTGGTCTTGTGCTGAATTTGGCGAAGATTTGGTGCTGTCAGAAGACACCGAAAGTTGCGTTTTAGAATAAACCGGACCAAAATTTAGCCTCAAGAGGAAGACTGCCTTGCGCAACTGTATGTGTTACTACATCGCGATAATGTAACACGAGTCGAAATCGCAAGTTTTACATTAATAAAATCTCACTTTGCACTCGTTCATTTGTGTAATAGAATACTTGCTAACGCCAAATGCTCAAGTAAGTTGTCAAAATGCAATGAAAATTATCGAAAAAACGTAAATAATCTCATTGGCTATACGGCTGCATCATTTCACTTCGATGGTTCGGCGCAATATCCCCATTTTGGAAAAAGTAGGCACCACAAAAAATTAAGTACTGACGAATAGCCAGCTTATGAATGAATTTAAATCGATGTCGTGGATAAACGTGTCAACCAAATTCACAACAACTGTGACAGACTCGCATTATGTCACACATAGTCACTGCAAAAACGTACGTGACTTAAAAGAATGAATTTACAGACGAATCGCCAAAAAGAATTTCTGTCTCTTGTTTGTTCACAGCAGAATTTTGTCAAGGAGTGCATATTGAGGAGCAAATGTCTGTGTCACTGTATCAATAAAGATATACAGCCCATTGCTAGTAAAGTCTTGGGAGTTGTTGCTAGGCCATTATTTCTGTCTCATACAGGCTTAAAACATGCATAACTAGACAATCTTTGAGATGCTAAAACCTGGCAATGAATATGGCTCACTTCGTTTCGGTAACAGCCCCTTCCAGTAAGAGTTTCGCATAACATAATCCAATAACGGCGGGGCACCCAAAACAGCTGAACGCCACTGGAAAATTTTGAAGTGGAGAAAGTGCTGGCAGGTGGGCACAGGATGGAAGATGTGTGGCGGAACAGGAATGAAGGCATTCAACAACAACTTTGAGACCATGTTATCTGTGTCACGTCTAGCAATCACCCTAAATGCACTACTGGTTTGCTATCCTTTTCGTCATTTTCAATTAGGCAAAATTCTGTTGAGATCGAGAAATTTTAGAACTAAAAGGTTATAGAAAATCGAAATTGTCAGAAATTCCTACGAGTTAGATGACAAGGAACACAATGAAAGCTTCTAAATCCGTTCTTGAAGCTCACACGCAAGCAAATTATTCAAAATCTGTTAATTTCCATTGCGAAAGCCAAGTTTAACTAAAATGTTTTACTACAAACCTGAATTAAACCGAAACACTAAACACCTCTCATTCTCGAATTGCTGTGACCAATATTCTGTGAGGATTTGTTTAAAGTTCGTATTCTGAACTGACAACAGGAATAGTTATTTCATTCTAAGGTAGACCTGGTCGTTGTTTGGGGGGAGGGGTGTTAAGCACTTTTTAAAAGTCGGCAATGAGATTTAACACGGGAGAATTCCCAATTGAACAATGATGAGGCACCGATTGAAACTTCAATTGGGCTCTCAGTAAATGAGGCAGTCAGCCCACCGAGTGTTGGTGGATCCTCAAGACGTCATTAAAACTTACATATCTCAATTGAGTTTTAGTATACTGACCATTTTTTTAGCAAATACAGCCACTTCCTGACACGAAAAAGTTGAGTCCTTGACATCTGCTCCACACGTTCCACTTCGATTGCCCGATGCTCGGCCTCGGTAATGAAGCTGTGCACCTTCTCTAAGAGCCTCAGAGGCATCCACATGAATCCATTGGTTCGAAATACATTCGTGTTGAAAGTGTTTAGCAGGGACTCTGCGCTTTGGATTTGATCCTTTTGTTTATCATTTGATAAGCCAAGAATTGTCCAGGAATCTACCTGCATTGTTTTTTATGAATACTATAAATGGACCACAGAGTTCAAGTCCTTTTCATGTTCCAGCATTTCATCACTAAAAAGAAACCCTTTACTTGAAACCTCAAATGTACATTTTATTTCTACATTTGTGACCATTAAAAATAATTTTTCTCCTATGACGAAATCCTGATTAACTACAGAATTCCAGCTGCTTTTGTAAAACCTTAATTAGAAATTGAATTACACACCTCACATTTCAAGCATATTTTCAACGTAATCCAACATCGTTGGTTAGACCTAACCCCTCCATACACCCATGCTGCAAACTGAAGCCTGACTTTTGAAAGATAAGTGGGTGCGAGGTCGGCAAGAGCGCGACAACAACGGCCTAGAAGCTGCCTATCCAGGTCCGTGAGTGTATTCCGGCCAACCCAATGAAGTCACATAATGCACTTTGTATTGGGTAAACAAACTTACCCGAGTTTTGTTTTGTTTTGCTAAAACAGTATGATCGCATTGGTTCTGGTTGCTGCACGTCATTGAACGACTACAATTACTTGACTTTCAAGACCTCAAGTGCTAAGTTTTAACAATACTATCGCCAAGTATACGAAGAGTTTGTTTAAATTACATACGTTAATTATTTTCAGCACTGCAACATTTCGCATTTATAACAATCAATTGTTCCCTATTTTGAGGCTACGATTTATTTAAAGTGTGAGAAAAATATTGGTTATAGGGCTTTATGTTGCTAGAGGCGTAATATTGAGAAGTTCGTGGAGAGGGAGGACTTAAAACGTACTACGGACAAACCGGACCTTTCAAACGCACAGAAAGTTGGCCATAACTCCGCCGCACCAATTTGGTTGAAAATATCCCAGTTTCAAGTAAAATCAGGAGGCCTGTGTAAAAGGGAGTTTAACTTGGGTGGAATCAGTTTAATATCCAAGCACACCCAAATGTCCGCCATATTTGTTTGTCATAGTTAATTCAGGGTGCTAGAACAACCTCAGAATTGTAACCTTGTGATTTTTATCCCGACTATTATTAAATTAAACTTGACCAACTCAAAAATTTCCTAGGTGACACTGACATCACTTTTCCTTTTGCACAGGCTTTAAATTGCGCAAAAGCATCAACAAAAGTTGAGAATTTACGCAAAGACCAAGTATCAGTGCCACGGTATATTGTGGGCATAGCCGAGTACTTTTAGATTGACACTCATTGTAGACTAGTGGTGTAGTCGCATTTGATAACACGAAATCACTGTAACCCAAAAGCACACCACTTTGATGGTGGGAAAATTTAGGTGGAGCTTTAGATTTTTGAGATTTCATACGTGTGAGCTTTGCCGTAGATTATGCGACATCTTTTGAATTATATTTTGCATAACCAACTTGCTTTCTTACTAACCCACGTAAAGATATTCTCCGTCAAGTCCCTATTCACATATGGAACATGATTGAAATTTTTGCTATCAATTGTGGTGACGCAGAGACCAGTTCTCATTTCTGGTCATTCGCTTCAGCTATTAGGCCAATGGCGAAAATTTTGCAGGTATCTTAGGCAATAGAGAAAAAGTATAACGCTAGAATAAATTAATGAACTTAATTCGACTCTAAGAATGGTTTGAAAAGTACACTAAGCTTTTAATTCTTTTAGTGTCCCGGAAAATTTTTAGAAATTAGACAGGCGAATCTATAATTTTTAACTTTTATTGTAGACGCGCATAAGTTTAACGAACAAAAATAAGTTTAAATAGTCGGATTTCTTTCAAATAATTTAATCTCACCTTCTTACCTTCACTTAAAAACCTTGTTGTGACAGTACGAATCAAAGAACTTATTGAAGGTGATTATTTTAATTTTTTACATTAATTCCTTAATCAGTGGTTTTGGTTGTGAACTTTTATCAACAAAAATGTCCGTCTTAAGCCTAGTCAATCCTTGTACTTCAGCTAAGTGCTCAAAAATCATTCAGTCTAGTACGAAAAATTAATCTTCCATTAGCTTGGAAACAGACCACTTTGTAAGCGTGTTTTGCTGACCGAGTGGTTTAAAATAAATTTTCAGATAGTCAATGGAAACAATATTTTAAGTTTTTTGAAATATGAACATTTAAAATCCACACTCAGTTAAGGTGCGCAGTGCATAATGACTGCAACTGATAACCACTTAGTTCTCAGAACCACACCGAACTTACCGAACGACGCCTCAGATTTTGATTCTTGAATGATTATTAATAGTACGTGGGTGGCCTAGACATGCTTTGTTATTTAGAAAGTAACGATGAGCAGAGATCACTAACCATATACAAGTAAATTAAAATTCTAGTCACAAATGATCAGATACATAGTTTTAGTCAACCAACGTATAACAAGAACATACTACAACAACTGAAGAAATTTGCTAAATATTTGGAAACCAGCATTTTGGATAGCAAATGTACGCTTAGTAGGTAAACAGATATGCGAAAGGTAATGTTAACATTGATAGCCCTGGCATATCAACCAACCCTTTAAATATTTAAAAAATCGACCAAAACTAATAGCAAATCAGCCTTGAGTCTGTTACACAAAATCAGCGCCTACTGCCAATTGTGAAATTGTAGTTCAAAGTAGCATGACGGATCATATCCGTACATTCTGGGTGCTCAGAATGTGAAAATTTTAGCATAGACTAAAAAAATTACACCATATACAGAGGCCAGGAAATCCTTGCTCCTCCATTACATTTTCATAAATCAATAATTTAGCGAATTCGTTAAGGAGCTAAGTTCTCTCACTGCCATTAGGTAAAAAATTAAAACATGCATTATCTGCAACACGACAATATAAATTAATCAAATTTTCCATGTAATGACGCAGTATTCCTTCGCCAGTGCCAAGACGAGGTTAGGGGAGAACATAACAGTTAAAAGTAACAATTAATTAAGTCACAAGAATACAACAAGTGGACTCACTGAAAAGATGTATCCTGACAAAAGGACTCATTGTAACCGCATGGGATTAAACCAGACACCTTACTCAACCTATGAAGTCGAAAAAACAATTGAAAGTCGATATTTGGAGATGTTTATCAAAACTACTCAAATTTATTGACTTTTTATTAAGATGATAATTGTTGTAATCATTAAATCTGGATACATGGCTATTTGAAGACCTACAAATCTCATGATTTATTTTGAAAACTTAGAAGTTAAGAAGCCGCTAATTTCAAAACCAGTAATGATGTGTTAACAATGCAAAATGGTACCTGTACACCATATATTGCATTCTCGTAAACAGCATGCATGTTGCGGTGGCGACCGTGCATATGCCTATTGCAAAAACTAGGACGTAAATGAGACGGTGGTGCATTCCGTGTGCTGAAAAGTGACCTTGATCTTAAAATTTCGGTTCTCGTTTGCCTCTTTCGTTTATCACATCTATTCACTAAAACAAATGCATCCACCACCGAATTTTACAGGTCTTAAAGAAATATAGTCAATAAAATACAAACACTTATTTAGTAAAATGATAATTATGAACAGTAGAACTTCCACAAAAACGTATTTGTTTATTCTGTAAATTAAACTCAATTTCTATGTACCCCTTTGTAAATTGATAGCTATTGACTGTCGTCCTTCATTGTGCTGTTGACTTTCTCAAGAAATGTGCCACTAAAATGACGTAGTGATGAATTTAGTTATATTAAGCTACTGTTAGGGACTAACTTAGATATTTACGAACATCTCGGAATTGAAATGTGTGCCCGTATTCGTTTGGTCGCATTTGTTCACAGTCAGTTTGATACTCCCAAAAAGTTCCCTACAGAAACCTTTACTGTTGGCAACTTTTGATAGTGCCCACATTGGTTGCCCATTCTTTTGTTAAACTAACCTTATTTTAACCTAAATGCCTTGCTGTGTCAAAATGGTTGGGTCAATCGACGTTATATTAAGCGGTTTACATGCAATCAAGGAAAATTCTTGTGATATCATTAAGTGTCGCAGTTTTACGCATTGATAATTTCCTATTTTATACCTCAAAATGTCTTTTTTATTTTATCTATATCATTATTCAAATGTTTTGTTACTTATTTGTTGTCATTTTAATTGTATTTTTAAAAAAGAAGTAATTTTAATGACTTATGCATTTATGTCAGGAATATGGTTCAGTTATAAAAAAAGTCAGATTTCAAGTTTGCTCCACAGCCAGATTTCTTCAATTTAGTCCAGCTAATTAACATTCTATTTTGCCATTAGACTTTGGGCCTCAATTTTTCTGATCATAGCAAATGAACTTTTTCTATAAACTCATTCAAACAACATGTCTAATTGTACCGTAATACTCTAAATATATCAAAATGTTTGCAAAGTAATAATCATTAATTAAAATAGCGAAATATTTGACTTAAATGAATTTGGGGATTATTCGAGACGAAGTTCCTTTTGAAGAATCGTTCTAGTTGAAAGCTCTCATTTGAGACATCCGTTAAATGAATGTTTGTTTCTAAGGGACGTTACGTGTTGAATTTGAATATAACAATCTGTCTACAAGTAACACGCCCAAGTGTGTCTAATTTATTTGACTGTGTGGTGACATTGGTAAAAACATATGCGATGCCGCTTTTTTCAGTTAAAAACGTTTAAATTTGGCCATAACGTAGGCACAATCAGTAGCTACTTTTAAAAAAATTCCTCCAATTTGTAATTGCCTAACACATGGCTGGTTGCTTAATGCTAGTATTCAGAGTACTGGGATTGACATTTTAATATCAAAAAACTTACTTATTTACCGGGGCATTTCAATGTAAGTTTTTGTACAAACTTTCTTGAAATTCCTTGGCTGTAATGTGACTGGAAGCAAAATCGAGATATGCTAAAATATTTTCACGATTACTTTAAATATTTGGGTAAGCCTGCTCCTTCATGTGAACTTACAATTTTGTGCAAATTAATCGTTTAATTCATTATTAACGCATTAACAGCAGACTCGACACTTTGTAATTGGGAGATTTAAAGCGACAGGTTGCATCATACCAAAAAAACTAGTTTTTGACAAGTTTCATATAGAAATTTTTCTCTAAGCTATTGCGAAATTTATTTACTTCAGATGCAATGAAAATCTTTTGTGTTCCGAATGACCCTTGCACTGTCACTCTCTGGGTACGAGAGTGCTTCGCTCACTTGAGTAACACCCAGGACTCGCAGAGATTTCGACAAGTGGAAAGCAACATTAGTTTGGATTGTGGGTGAAAAAAGTGAGTAGTATTGTGGCTGTAAAGGAACTTGGTGACAAAATCATATTAGTGAAAAAGAGCATTTTTCAGTCTTTATAACCCAACAAATAAGGTGGATAGGGATATTCTTTTTCCATTATGTCTGGAAAATATGACAAAATCTCCCTTGAACACGAAAGAATCCTTTTAAAAACCAGATTGATCATACACTTGAACAAATATCTCGATTGCTGTTTTGTTGGAAAAACATGTCTGATTAAAAAATTTTCTTTGACACGCTTTGAAGGTTTCGTGCATGTTACATTTTCTCCAAAATTATCTGACTAATGCGGAGAAATTTGCCATTCACGCATGTACATTTCTTGTGTCTATTAGCACTAAGTTTAGTCAGGAACGAAATGCCTATTCGTTTCAAATCAAAACAGTCAGTTCACAGTACAGAGTTTAGCTAGTTTGTTTGTACAAAAGTTTCCAAAAAGCGTGTTTGGTGAACTTTAAACACTGTAGTGACACCATTTACACAAATCGTGCAAGCTGACCCTGCTGATGTTTACCTTTTCTACACGTTCACCGATTTCGACGAACGCTGGACTCGCAGAGATGCCAAACATGACCGCACACACTCACACCCCCACCCACCCACTCATCCAAACTCAAGAAAGGATATTCTTCAAAAAGGCTTTGGTCTGAGAACCATGTTATCATCCTGTTAACTAAATACAAATTGAGGACCTCAAGGTAGCTGAAAAACTGAAAAGCGATTTTTTATTTATTTGCATCGATGAAGTGTATGAGCTCCCTCGTCCAGCATGCATTGATACTTTTCTCAACAATCTGGTAATATGAAGGCCCTCCTGAGCTGTGCTGATCCAAAGATGTGGAACCTCTGCTATGGTCCCTCCACGCTTAGCTGTTTTCGCTGGCAGAAGCCTTTTTGTCAAAGCAAGAGACATTCTGCCATTGCACCGATGTCATGGTGGTTGCCGAAGGGTCTCGCTAATCTGCGGTAAGGTTTCATGTTTGCACTTTCAAGCTCACACCGACTCGGATGCGTGAAAAACAGCGACTCGGTGCAAAGATGTACTTTTATCGATTTTCCTGTGGATTCACAAAATAAACTTGCATTTGATGCATAGGTCGGATGCATTTTTTAGCTTCGTGGTTTAGTTAATGAGTGATCGTTGGTGCTTTATTCCAAAATTCACGAGTCCTTTACGCTTCGGTGGAGGCTGCTAGTCCATGTTTCGTTAGCCATAAATCATTTTTGTTAGTAGAGGTCAAAATGCGTTCCAGGGACAAAATAAATAAGAATTCAGAATATTAAGACAATCCCAATCTGGTAACTAAACAGCCTCTCTAAAGCCATCACTAAATATTTTTTTAAATAGAATGAAACACTTTCAGAGACCCCACGACCTGACTCATTGCAATTTAAATTGGATTGGATTAACTGACATCGCATATCAGATTCTATTCATTATTAATGGTCACGATTCATACACCATAAGCAAGGCTCACTGATGGTCTAATTCAGAAGCCCAAAAATTTTTACTATCCCAAAAGGGTATCGGGGATATTTCTTGCTTGACTTCATTGGCTGGTGCATATTATCAAAGCACTGATATTTTTATCTGGCTGTCCAGAGCTCTGACCCAGTTCTAAAAGCTAGAATAGCTGCTCTGTTTACATGTTGAAAGTTTCCTAAAAAGTGTTAACATCAAGTTTGATTGTGGGTGAGGGATTGAAAGACTGTGCTCGACCCCTTATCAGCATGCACTACCTTAACACGTGGTTGTTTAAATAAATTGAAAAATACTAAATTACCGATACATAGACTTTGTGGGCCAGAACCCAGAACTCGGACGGGGCATTCTTGGCACAAGCTTGACATGAAAGTTCAGCGCTGTCTGACTTACCTCAGGGCCAGACATTCTAGGGGTAACCCCATAAATCTACCCTTGTACACTAGACCATGTCTATTTTTCAGTTTAGCCAGTAAACTTCCAATGGACTGGTCTCTCTACACCACAAAGTCTCACTCGCCCTCTTCGGTCCCTAGCCGTTTCCGGATGTTCTGTTCTATTGCCTACTGTAAAATTAGCATCCACCTGGTACCTGAACAATAATACGCCAACAAGCCTTTACCCGCTTTGTTTGACTCACCGCTCAACTAGGGCATATCAGAAAATCAAAGAAACCGGTTTTCCACTTTTTAACAAAAGAAGACTCCTTTAGTGTGGATTTCTGTAAGATATTTTGTAATTGCAGCCGTGAGCAAGCAAACCGCAGTCTTGTTGAAATTACTTGCCAAACAGTAGCAAACCCAGGAAATGGTAACAGCGATCATTCCATGGATCAATCAAGACTGCCGAATAAGTGCCTTCCTGGTTTACTGAAACAGGTTGTTGCTTTTCGGTGGGCATATACAACAGTACTGTAATTTTGTTAGTAATACGACTGGAATCCCAGCTAGTGCATTTATTCATGTCTTACGGACCAGACAACCACTGTTTATACGAGAGAGTCGTGTGGAGGCCCCAGCCGCCTTAGTAACTAAATGGCGGCCCAGACATTTGGCCGCGGTAATGGCGGTTTCAATTGTTTGTTTGGTTTTTAATCGGGCTCCGACGCCACAACCACTGCTGATCTTTACGCCACATGTAACGTTGCCCGGTGAGACGTCAAACATGAAAGAGGAACCCGTTACATTGACAAAGTGGACTTCCAAACACAGACTGATGAATGAGTGGAGGGGGAGGTGGCTTTTCATTTAAAGGCTGCCTTGTAACAATACAATTCTACTTACCGACACTTAATTCCCAGTACAGAAAACTATTTGAAATTTTGAAATCGCTTGGCGATTGCTTCAAGGGTATAAGTGAATGACTGCATGTTCCCGAAAAAAACAACAAAAGGATTAATTTTTTGTCGTTCACTAATCACATGGCCTGTGTCATTATAGCTACATACATTCGTGGTTGCCATAGTAATTAGCATAATTTTGTCTTTCAGGACATTGCTAAGAGGCTTAGCGATAAGAAATTAGTTACTTTTATCTTTCTCGACATATAAGTTGCTTGTTGCATAACAAACGCAAAGATACTATAAGATTGCGCTTGTTAGAATTTCGAGCAGACACATTTTAATGCGTGAAGGAGTAGCTGTGGGTGCCCGTGTTAATGTTGGTTTGTTGGCTCCACAATACCACTTTCACCAGATGACCCTTTTCACTCCTGACACCAAACCATAAAGTGCCCTTGTTGGAGCCGACTACGAAGACATGCTGCCTGTAATTGGGACGGCGTCTTGAATCTAAAGAGATTGCAATTGCCGACAAAAAGAATGGTGCCTAGGTTATGAGGTGAAAGTGGGGACATCGCCACCTTGACGTTGCTGTGCCATGGTCGATAGTTTGTTACAAAACAAGTCTTAAACGGGACAACGCAATTAAGAACGTTGACATAATCTCATGCACTGTGATACAAACGTGGAAGCTCAGTTATACAATTCAATTCGGACGTCTAGTTTCTACATTAATGAAGACGACGACGCTCTGGAGTTCCGTCTTACACCTTATTCGGATTGTGGACTTCTAACTGGTCCCGCTAAATCAGAAGATTGGTGGTTCCGCAATTTAACTTTTCAATCCCCGATGCTACCTAAACAAATTTGACTCAACAGATGAAGCCTTTAGTTGGAAAAGTCTTGTACCCGGACTCGGCGATATCAAGTGACTTTCTAGCTGGTAGCTGCGGCATTGTGCAAGAACCCAGTAAGACAATATCTAGCTTCCATCTGCCTCTAAATTTAAGGAGGAATTGAACAGGGAATAAACGCTGCCGACCAGAAACCTTCACTGTGTCATGAATACCATGAAACAGTTTTATTCCGTTATTCCATCCATATGTTCACCTTAGACGTCTATTGTGTTTAGAATAATTTGTCCGTGGCTTCCCGCTTTATCGCAACTGACTTCAGAATTCCACATGTGGCCAAGCAGAATTACACAGCACCAGGACATTTATAGCTTTTAGAACAAACGAATTCAGTTTTTGCGTATTGGGGTGCACCAAAAACATTATTCAGCGCATAAAATTCGACTGGCTAAATCCTTACTAATCAATGGTAAGGTCAGTTTGATTCAAAAAAGTACGAAACCGTGAAGGGGCCCGCAATCTGACAGAAATGACGGCCTAACGGCACGTAGCAGAAATCCATGCAGAAATATACGACACATAAATTCTGGAATCAAACATATACGATTACTCATAAATTGAACCCCGAAGCTAAAAAAATCACAACCGGAGCATGGCCTATGCATCGCAGGCAGGTTTGTCATGTGAAACCGTCAGAAAAAGATCGATAAAGGTGTGTTTTTGCACCATGTCGCCGTTTTGTGTCGAGCTGACTTTGTATGAACTTGAAAGTGCAAACATGAGACCTTGCCCTCATGGCATTGGTACAATGACCGATTGCCTTTTATTATGGAGATGGACGAAATGAATTTTGGTTTTTCAAACCGGATACGTCAAATGGGAAATAAGTCTGGTTCCTTGTCTTGACTTCGCTTTATTTATTTGTATCTTCCGTCTTTCCATGTGGTCTGCCTTAGTTACCATGGGAAGTCCTGGAGTTTGACAGGTGGAAACTCCCCCCAGTGGTAAAACGATAAGACGCCGTCATCATTACACAACAGATGACCCGCCTTAGCGGATTTGTCTCCATGTTCGCGTTATTTGCTTCAGGCTATCAAATATCAGCCGAATGCTGGTTGTTGGAAGGGGGGTCATAAAATACCGTGACCTCAAAAATCGAATAAAAGCGAAACGATGCGGGGTGCTGTTGTGCAACCGTTTTATTCTTCAGCTTAGATATCATAAAACAATTCATCGGATGGTTACTTTGGAGCCGATTCACGAGAAAGTTTAGGTCTTAAAACCAGGCCTTTGTGCATTAAACGATCATGGCGACTGAATCGATTGTAAAAGGGCATTTAGGGGCGATTATCAAATTACCTTACCCCCTTTATCACACCAAAACAAAACACTACAGCAACTCAACGTTCTTGCTTGAGTTGTCTCAATCATTAAGTGTCAGAACCAATTTCGGATTCCTGCTTCACTTGTGAAACAGTAGTCTGGGTCCTCACATGCTTATTTTGGCTCTTTTTGACTAAAGCCTGCGTCTTGCGATTAAAGATGAATCGTCTTTATCGCACAAGCAAGGATGAGTCTGCGCCCCTGCGCCAAATTATTCAAATCGTTTCATTGCATATACTTATTGGCATTGTGTACAGTATTTCGAACTTTGCAAATTTATTGGGGATGAGTAGATATTCCTTAATCCTAATTGGACGATGCAGCCCAGAGGAAAAGGTATTGAAAAGCACCGAACGGGCCAAGTACAAATATTACTTGTGCTGAGGCACAGTAGTTTCCTGCGACTCCTTAAGTTGCTGGTATTATGGAAATGGTCGGCATAACATTAAGACTCGAATCTGGGGTCGTTGGACTGCAGACTCGTCGCATCTCGTGCCATGCGAACTGGCGTAACACACTGCTTTAGATTAAGGCTCTTTGCTTCGGACTCCGCCTTACAGTATTGAGATTCTAGCAAATTGGAAACATTTACTGACTGGGAGAAAACGGGGCATTTGCTGTACATTGACCAATTTGCGTGTGCGAACTGGTTAAAATCCCATATTTTCTATTAGTCATCGATGTCAGTATCACAAAATAATCGCGATCTGATGTTCAGAGGACCGGGTTCGAGTCAAATTTTAAGTGGATCCTCAATCGCAAGCTTCTCGTGTAAATCCACGATTGAAAGCAGCTACGCAGCTACCACTTGGACAATTATCAACAATGGAGGTATCAAATGGGTGGAGCGGTGTAGTGGTACCCGGGTAATTTACAGAAATCTATTATCAGAATGAGGCCTTTTAACCACGCCGTAATCACGGTATGGAAATGCGGTACGTCAAGGGGATACCACGTACCACATGAAGAGGACGTCAAACCCCACGTCGAAATTGCTAAAGAGAGCAACGACACTCATGGGTTCTGCCTCATGCGATCTCCTTCAGTGGCCAGACACGATTTCACTGATAACGGGGACAACTAGTCATAACTAAAGGTAAAACTGCATAGTGATTTTACAGGTTCAAACCAAATGGAAGGTATTAACCATGAGGGTACATAATTGAATACGGAGATTTCCCACTAGAATTACCAACTACGAATAATCGACATTCCCAACTCACTTTAAAGCGAAAAAAAATTCTTTACTTCCATTGATGATTCTGGCACTGACAGTGCCAACGATATTTCCTTTCTTATGCCAAAGGGTTCAGGTAATGAGCATAACATTGTGCTGCAGAGAATCCATCCCTGGCTCAGGTGGAGGTATTACAACTAATGCCATTCGAAACCTGTGATAATCGATATCAACTAACTTATTTTAACCCTGTACCAAGAGAAAAGTTTTGGATAGGTTGGTGGTTCTGAAAAAGCGAGATCACTTCGAACCTTCAGTTGTACAAAGCCAGGAGCTTTCTCCACACACTGCGTCACATAATATAACATAAAGTCATATTTCTTCAATAATTTTTTGGGAGGCGAAGAGTGGACGACTGATTCAGAACACAAAAGAGAGTAAATTAAAGTTAATAAATTGGAAAGCTTTTTAAGAAACTTTTCATTTTCAGGGATTTTACAAAATATGGATATTTGCTAATGGAACAAGAGAGTCTCAATATAGCGTAACGTAAGATTCATTCATTTATTTGGTAGATGATACTTTTTAAACGTGTCAATGCACAGATTAATTAAAAAAAGCTAATGCCAATTATGGCTGCTACACAGATGGCTAAATGAATTTCTTAGCTTACTTGCCTTGCCTGGTATTCAGACTTTTATTAAATGATTTCATCTTACAGGAATTTGTTATTATCTGGTATTAGGCGACAACAACTATTCCTGGTGGGTCTTTTGAAAGTCACCCTCAGGCGGAGAACAAAACAAAACTACCCGAATGGAGAATAAGATGCATCTAACATTTTGTGAGGCCTTTTTCAAGGTTATTTAGGGTGTCATACCTTAAAGCGAATCTTATTCATGTTCTACCAACGTGCAGACACTACGAGTCCCGCTTTAGTGACCCCTCAGTAGGCCTTCGAGGTTCCATGAACAGTGGCTGAATGCAAATCACTTTCTACTGCCACATTCCAAAAATTTCGTCGGATAATCGTCTTTATTGTTGAAATGAACTAGCCGCTTAACAGACCAAGTTTTCACGCACGATCCTTTAGTAAGTAAATCGGTTTTTCCAGCCCATCCTCTTATTCGACAAAACCACCTGGACTTTCTGATTGGTCCAATGTTTCCGCGCGTGCTCGCACAATGTGCGAGGGTGTGTGCATGCCTTAACGCACGCACCTGGGCGACCTATCCCGGAGCACGCGTCATTGCGTAAACCAACCACGTGTTTGTTGTGCCAATTGTCCTCTGTCCCCCCTGGCTTAAACAGTTTCTTTACCTTTCGTTAACCACACTGTCCCCCATGGATCTAAAGGAGGCTATTCAGCAGCACTGAGCAAACGTGTACAGCGAGGACTTACTAAACAGTGAGCTTCATTCGTTACATGTTATTGGAAATGTTTTCTTGTGAGCGTCAGCTTGTGTATTTACGGAATAAGTTCGGTTCTTTCGTGCTGAGAGGTCTTGTAAGGTGCCCATTTTAGGGTGCAGGTGATTTATAACTTTCTACTTATGGAAAATCCATTATTCGGTATTTTCAAAAGAGGAGGCGTGTACATTTTTTATCGCGGTTTGTAACCGTGTGATCATGCATCTGAGCACACAAATACACAAGGCGTAGCGTGAGTTTTAGCTGCCACACGCGGCTTCGGCTGTAGTTCAGGTACTCATTTGACTTCTTAATCGAATGCGAACTCTACGATCGGTAAGCGACGCATTAAATGCGCTCAGAAGAAGCAAGTTCCGGTTACACTAAACCTCTCCTGTAGTTTAAATTATCATTAAGTAGGAGCTATACGAAGGTAAATTGTGGACAGGGTTGAACTTGCCACCAACTAATGGATTAGAGCGATGTATTACTATTTTTTTCCTAATTTTCCATTCCAGCTTTTCAATATGATAGTTATTGTTGGCACTGTTTAAGGAGACCATAACAACTAAAATGCATGCGAAATTTTAAAAACTAATTATTGTGTTTTTATCTGGGTTAAAGCATATACTATAAAAGAGCGTCCCTTTACTTTTAAGCGAACATTTGTCGGACTGTGAGATCCCAATGAAATTAGTTCATGGCGCTTCCCGCAGCTAAGTAGTGGCCGTGTGACTTCCCGAGCTGGCGAGGAGAGTGCGCAAGTGGCCGAACTTTCTTTAAAGGAATGCACTTTTTCAAGTTCCCTTATTACAGCGGAAGTGATTACTTTGATGATCATCTTTGCGCGTGTAATAACGCTGTGTATTCATTTAGCCAAAAAGCCCCTGAAAGGGCGCCTCTGCCGATTACCGGCTTCCGGCAGTCGGCAGAGGGGGCCAAAACGCCATGCCCACACCTCTCCTCTCCCCACTCAGCTACCCTCATTCCCCCCACCAAGGTTCTTTCGGGCGACGTACTTGCTTTTATGGGCGGAAGTGGACGCACACGCACACAGGGTACCAAAAAAGCAACGGGTTACTTGCAGCTTAGCAAAATTAGATCGCAATTCAGCATTACCAGAGACCATTGTGGGTAAGGAAATGCTGAAAGCAAACTTAATCGATTAAGCAGGTCTTTCTTGGTTGATTGTGAGAAGGTTTACTGGGTGGTGGAGCAGAACGCGTTTTAGTTAGCCACGTAACCAAAGCTTTGCAAATAAAATCAAGTGAATTTCAACGAAAATGATTCTGTTTGCAGTTACACATTAATTCCGAACTATTCATTAACTGCTGAGACAAAGACCTGCCTGTATTAAAACTGCCTGTGAACTCTGGAGCCTAACGGTGGCGCACAATGCTAGCGGTGACAGAAGGTTTAAAAAAAAGGATCTTAAGTAAGAGACATCTCGAATAGACTACATTACTTTTGATATAAGCCATATTTGAAGAATGACTTACCCTTGACGGTATCTACAGCCTTGGTTTTGTGTGTTTCGGTTCAAGCAGCACAATGTTCACGCCAAGTCATTTCGCACATGCACGACCGAACGGCCACTCGAGCCCCGTGGGTCTCCGACGTCCCCAGCCGAACGTCGCCGAGCCGTTGACGCATGCCGCCTGTCCCGGTCTTTCCGCTCAGCACGCCTCCTCGACAGCTACAACTGAGCACTTCGAGGACACCCACATGTCCGATCCCAAGTAGGTAGCATTTCCGATTTATCAATGCTACCAATCCAAGTAGCACCATTTTGCTCTGGTAATCCTGTGCCCCAAATCACTCCACCAATCAGTCGTGCTTCTTGATTAATGAAGGCCCCATTGTAAATTTTTCACACAATTCATCATTGAAAAGAGAGCGGGAAATGTCTGAACGCAGGATAGGTGCTATATAAATTTTTGAATGGTTTGTTCTATCCACCTCAGTGCCTCGAAAGCCGCCAACCAAACGGCCATCAGAACAGCACCCCCTTTATTTATTTATTTTGTAATCATGTAATGCAATAGCTATTTGATGGAGCATAGTTTGTGTGGGCGGTAAAACATTGGCGGAGTACACTGACATCGGGGAACAAAATGACCTCACCGCGGCATGACTTTCTGATAGGATCTTTAGTTCATGTCCCATCTTCTTGACGGCAACATTTTACAGCAAAATACTCTTCGCACAGGATGTCAGTTCTTGAGGTAGTGCATCCTTCATTTTATTATCGAATGATGCCACTTGTTTAACCGGGAGCTCACTAAAGTGACGTTTTAAGGTCCAATAAGAGGGGCTGTGAGTGACCCGCACGATGGTACCTTGCCGACTGGTGACCTCTGGCGTGATATCCGTACACTTGAGTTGCGGCAACTAACATTGTCATACCGTCCGCAGTTATATTCAAGCAAAGCGAGATGGCTGATGTCTTTGAAGAATTCATCCATTTGACAAGAAATGATTTTAACCAATACCGTCGGAACAAATGGTTATAATCTTATCGTTCCCACGGTCGGGAAAAAGATATTAAACCTCCCCACGTGACTTTAACATGTAGTTTAATGGTTGATTACGCATGTCAATTTCGAGACAAAGTATTGAATCAAAATGCAAAAAACAATTTATTGAGAGTTTTAGAATCCAATGCTGGTGTTTAAACAGCTGTTTTGTGTGTTTGTGTATTAAGCTGCGCAAACCAACCTAGTGTTTGCGTCACGTCACCTGCTCAAACAACTTTATTACCTTGCTTCTTCATTAAAGACCTGACACAGCTTTCTGCGTGGGTTTAGCTCAATGCTTTTGGGATCTCTGCAAAAAATGGAGCTCCGGTACAAGATGTATTTCAGTCCACTGCTCCGGGTATTTTGTTGGTCTGAACCCACGTGGGTGCGTTTGAGCTTCTCTTAAACGAGAACAAACATGAAAAGAACATGTGAACTTGGTGTCTAAAAATGCGTTCCTATTTCACCAGCGGTTTTAGGTATGCTATCCTGACGCCAAACTCAACACTGAGTTCATCGGCTGAGAAACTACTCCGAACTGTCGCTAATCGTGCGGTATTTTAATATGATTTTGGCCCAAAGCCTTTGAGTGAAGTGTTTTTTGTTCACGACTGTAACCCTAGCAGGAGATTCTGACTATGTTAGTCATAACTCTTTTTGTTCGACTCCAAGCGAGCCCCAACTAAAATGTTGTCTCACTCGAAAAGGTTGAATATCACAGTTCCTCATAAAAATTACAGACCACAAAGAAACAATCTTAGGTCCACACCTTCCTAAAGTTTGGGTCTAAAGTTCTGGTGTAGTGAATTGGTCATCCGTAGCCTTAATAAATATGAGCCTACTGCCAAGTTCGGCCGCATTCAGCAAGTACGCCAGGTCTAGAAGACCGACATTGCTTTTGCCAGAAGACGTTTCCGCTTCCACAATGTCCACTAATGCGATGGGCATGTCGGCAGCGTAAACGGTCTCGACTGTCACGTCAGTTGGCCAGGCCACATGACGCGTGGATGAGCAGGCGTGTGTGTGCGTTCGTGCAGACTAGACAAGTTGACCCCGTTACTAACCGATCGACAATAAACAAAAGCCTGCACATCATCACAGGTTCAGTAAAAATACACACTGTTTATGGCTTCAGTGGCAAGGTAAAGCCGGCGCAACTCGAATTGACAACTAGATTCCCCCTGTAGTGTGTCGTGGCAGCCGAGGTAGACGAAGTCGTAAAATCAGGTGATTCTTGTCTTCCTGGTCCTTCCGTTGTTAGAGTAAGCGTCTCCGCCACACAATATCCACTGGATCATTGCCCGCCATGTACCATTAGTTATGGCACTGCCTTTCCAAAGCCACGTTTCCATTCCTCAAAACTTGGGATTTTATTCCTTGTCATTTAACTGAATTCACGTCACCCACAGGACATTCTTAAATATATAATATTCGTACCATGCAAGTAGATTTTTTTGAGCAGATTCTTTTATCCTGGAGCTTTGTCGAGGTAACTTATGCAGGCCTCGGAGTTAATGACTTCCTCCTCCAGTAAGGTGTGGTTAAGGAAAGAAAATATGAAGGCTAAACTAGACATTCCCTCCACCATTTGAGAATGTTTTTTGGTGAATGAACACAATGAGTGCTTGTGAGAGCTCCTCTATGGCATCTTTCAATCTTTCCAATTAGAAACAGTATTTCCATAAATCTGAGTGCCAGTAAATGAGTTAGTCATATGACGTTGGCCGTACCCGATGATGCAACCACTTGCCAAGCATCATCAGTTTTGTATCATCGTTGGTACAGGTTCACCTAGTTCTAATAAAGAAACATTTTCACACTTCATTCTAGTAAAATACTTGACCTAGAAAAAGTCAAACTGTCATGCTTATAAAAAGGATTGTTTTCTGACTTTCTATTGACAAATAATCACAAGTCCCAAATAAAAGTGGGACATTACCACAATGACATCACAGAAACTCCCGTAGATTGGTTGTTACGGATGGCACCCTTCGCAACTGTTAATTATTTTTTAAAACAGAGAGATTTCAGTGAGGTAGTTTATGACGGAAAAGCTTTGCCCAAAATGCATGGCGCTGTCCTGGCGTTGAAGTGAAATCAGCCTTCTGAAAAGCGCAAAACTGACATCATATTTTACCAACAAAATTGTGCGCAGCCTGCGAGATTTGTGGCTGGTACAGTTTTGCATCCAAGCTCACCCCTGTGAAGGAGAAAATCGTACAACTGCAGAAATTCTGGTTAAATATGTGCAGTTTTGGGTGGATGTACACCCAGAAGTTAAAACCTTAGGTTGGTTGTGCTAATACGAACGTGAAACTGTGTACCAGATGTAAAACTCTTTGTAGTGTTAAAGTATGAGAATTTATGCTCCTTTATAAGCTATAATTTACATACCATCCGTCCATTGGATGTGTAGATTTCTAGAATTCATGCGAAACGTCCTCGTAGATCGTGGAATCCGAGGCACCGAGGACATGCCTGACGGGCTCGTGTGCGGATCCTGGAGCGCAAAGTCGGCTGCGGCGGCGGCAGTTGCCCCGTGCCTCGAAAGTAAGCAGGCCTCTATTCTGGGCCAGGAGAGCCGTCCCTCGTTGGACCTGTCTGCCGACGCTCAATTCGCCATGGAGTCGTCTAGCAGCACGCCTCCCTCAACGCTTGACGCAAAAAAGACCTCACCGTCCAGGCCTTCATCACCTTTGTGGCCACCTGACGCGCCGACCAACTGGTTGTCGAGTTCTTTGGAACCAACAGACGCAGGTCTGTGGTGCTTTTGCTGAGTGTTTCAATTTAACCACCACCAGCACGGATTAAGTACTAAAACAAATGTGGCAAATTCTGCAGCCGACAATTTGCAAATGGTTTATTTCATTCAACTTTGTAGTGTTAGTTAGCTAAGTGCCAAACTTTTATGGGTAAAGACTCGCTCCTGATGAAGACTGGAATCAGGATGTCATTGGGTTGGGGATGATGAATTAAAAGGAATTGTTATTATGTCGAAAAACGACGTCTTTTTGAAGCTTATCGTGGACGGTTCTACAGTCAGTGTAATAAAAAAAACATTCGCTGCATCAATGTACACAGAGGATATTATTAGACATGCATAATTTTTCCATTTAGACAAACCACATCACACACCTACGACGGACGATTATGAAGGCTGCGCGAAATCCGAACAAGCGGAATCACTTTCCGATTCACTTCATTCAGATGCTGATGGCATCTTTTTTTGTCACCTCTGCAACTTCACAGGTGAATATCCATTTTATTCGTTTTCATTCTACCGTGACACTTGCCTAGACTAGTGGACGCACCTAGTTGCTTCTAATGCCAGTCACCTTTCCCAGCGTCCTATCGACCACACTTGTGCACCACAGACTAAGTGTGGTAGAGATGCGCTTACATTTAAACCTGTAAACTCTTCATTGCTCGTTAAGAGAGAGAGAGTAAAAATGAATGCCACAGAAAGTTCTTTTATGGACTCGATTCGGTTGAATTTCTGCCCAAAAAGACTGATAGAGTTTGATTTCTCAAATGAGATAACGAAAATGCACATTTGGTTACAAAAAAGGCAATCGAAGGGCGGGCACAGGCTGGTCAAAAAAATGCACTTTGAAAGCCAGATGTACTGATGGTAAAAAGGATTCGAAGGGCTCTAAATAAATGAAGTAATTGTCAGTTAAAGTGACCGATCAGCCAAACGCACCATGTCCCTCTGCTTCAGCCCCCTTTGTTAGCCCGAACCCTGACCGACATTTTGCTCAATTCAAAACGGCCAAATCGGCGGAGCAAGGCGGGTGGTCACAAGTGCGTGAGAAAAAAGGCGGCTACACACGCACGCCCATTCAACTGACGAAGAGCAGGTGGCATTCCGCACAAAGCTTAGTCGGCGAGCGACAAACGTGTCTAGACGGTTTGCCAAACGCCCGCCCCCTGGGAGAGGCGAAAAAACGGTTTGTGGTCATTGCAAGTGTGCGCACGGTGTTAGTGGGAGGGGTTAAATTTATCACCTGTCCGATTCTGAGGGGCCAAACTCCGGCCCCCACACCTTCCACCTTTGACAGCATCTTAATGATGAGGGAGAAGGTTGCGTTTTTGTTTGACACAAAGGCCCACAGAACCTGTTCCAACAGGTAGAACATCCAGAGTACCTGCGGTCTCCTGGCCCTCTTTCATCCTTTCCAAGATGCGTCACTGGCACAGGTACCCAACACAAATTGCCCCCTAAGAGGTCTCGCACACGGCTTTGCTACTGGGTCGGTGACCGAAAACAAAAGTGCATTAGTTTCTATATCAGGGTGGGCGTGTTCATCCGATGTCAAGTTTTAGGAATTAAAATGTGAACTAATGAGCTGACTTCATTGTGCTCACAACAATCTGGTCTTTCGTGCACACCGCCCATGGCGCGGCGTACAGGCGTAGACACCTACTGACGTGACTCTTGAAAAGCCATATGGTGAAATCGTCTTTGGAATTCGCTTGCACTGGTGGGTCTTTGATTCGATCCTTGAGACTAGGACATCAACATCAGAAATCGTCGATTCACCAAGACGAAGAACGTTACTGAATAATACCATCGACATTCACTTGTGGTGTTTTATACAGTTAAAGCTAAAGTCATTTTACCAATTTTGATCTATTTAGGTCTGGAGTTATTGATTAGAAAAGGCAAATTTCGATCCAGGTCTATTTTAAAAATAACCGTGCCATGCCATAGCTTTACCAGTGAAAATTCAAAGAGGCATGTCGAGGTTAGATGTTTTATGTTTTATTTTAGAAATTTTCTTGAATTCTTGGTTTTTCTCCAGCTAAGCTCAAATTTGTGCTAGAAAAGTCTCGGTAAAGGGTACTCCAATAGGTATTCCGTTCTTGAATTTGAAGCCTTAAGTTCGTGATCGGTCTGGTCCTGGCTTTAAGGCGAGTCCTCCTGTTGCTGACACTCGGTTATGACACGGAGATCGTGCAAAAGATAGGCCAAACTCAAAATACCTCGAAAAGCTCCACATTGCGCCCAGGTACAGATTTAATACGAGGCATTTTGGTGGGTAACGTGTCGGGCCAAGCAAAGGTTAACTTCTCACGGTTATAATCGCAACGGAGGTCAGTCTAAACCAGCTGCTCTAGACCTACAAAATAAGGCAAAATGGGAGTCTGAAAATAATTTTTTTAATTTTGTTAAGGCCAGTGACGAACAAGGGAGATGTACTACCACAAAAAAATAAACTTTAACAAGATATATTGCAGTGTTTCAGTAGATCGATGCGGTCTTGATGGCGTGTTCTACTCGTTCCGAGAATGCGTAAGCGGCTCAGAGGTAAACTCCTCGTAATTATCCCAAGGTGGATATAGTTTTAGGAGGGTAATGACAGTCTAGAGGTCAAAGTGGAGGCCACCTGGCGTTGAGAGCACCTTTCTCTCGCACCTCTAGTCTATGTTTACTTGGAACGCGTGGCACAGCTGGCCAAAATGAGTCATGATCCGATGCGCCCCCCTCAACCAGCATGTCGCTTGCGCAATCAACAGCGGGCGTTTTAATGGATTCGCAGAGAGAGATGGTAATCTCTCGTAGGGGGAGTTTGATATCGGACCGCATCTTTTTATGCAGGCGAAAGCCATCAGACCACCCACTTAGTTGATGTAACAGTTTCGTCCTCCCCCTCACCATCAATCGACAATTAATTTTTGCAGAGTAGATATCATTAATTTATTTGGAAAAACGAGAAAAAAGAATCGGTGAGCCAGAAAGTCAGGATGCTAGTGCCTTGTTATCAAGACGTCGATGTGAGTTAAATAAACTCCCTTTTTACTCGGACCTAGTTAATTTAAATTCTCTCTGATTAAATCTGTTCCCACTCCAGCAGTTTGTATACTAATTGGATTTCTTCCTAGCATTTTTAGTCAGGGATTCGGAGGATATTCATATATATTCATATAAAGTGAGTCTGTGACGCATCTACGTGGCTTGTGAGAACTTCCTCATTTAAACGCCTTGCGTGCATTGGGGACGACGTTTGAGACGAAGTTCCAGGGCTGTTAAAAGCTGTTGTGACACAAATCCTTTACCTGCAAACAATTACTCTTAAGAATTAAATCTTACAATTGTTCAACCTAATAAATCCCAATCTGAGAGGCTTACTTAATTGCTGGTGCTTTTAAGTATCAGTAAGGTTGTTTTGGGCCAACTAACGATGAGCAACTTCTGAACTCTGTTTTAGGAAAAAAGAGGCAGGAGTTCCAAGTCCATCTAAGAAACCATTACGACTACCATTGTCCAAAATGCAACTATACGTCAAGGACAGAGGGTCGGCTGCGACGACATATGGAAAGCTTTCACTCCGCCGTGCCTCCGGAAAACTTCTCTGGCAAGTCTGGCAAACCTGCGGGCAAGCTTAAATTCCAACGCTGCAAACAGTGCGATTATGTGGCCGAAACAAAAGTAAGCCATTAGCAAGCCTGTGGGTCCTCAATTGGCGTTGTGCTACCTAACACTACCGTAGGTTGGGCGATTAATTAACCTGGTTGAGAAGCCGTCTAAGTTAATCGCTTCTTAAACATTTTGGTACATTAACGTGTACTTTCCTTGTCAGTCTCAAACAATACCCCGCTTGATTATGCTGGTGCGACATTAGCAACTTCGTAGAATGACTGGCATATAGGTAAAAGATGGTGTGATTTAAATATAACGATGACATGAACAATGAACAAGGAGTGCAGCAGTCTTCCCGTCAGTTGGCTTCTGAAATAAGCTTAATCTTACCACCCAGCTTCGCTTTTGGCGCTAAGTGAGTGGCTCATTGGATGGTTAAATCAATACAGCGATCCTCTGTTTATTTTTACTTATTTATGAGGTTACACCGGCTTCCTGCTCCAAGTTGTTAAGAGGGGAGGATTAAGGTTGCCTTGGCAACCGGGAATAAAGGGGAACGAAAGTCGAGGTACCGGTGATGTCAGGGGGTTCACCACAGTTACTAAGCCCGTCACCGCAGCCGCCACCGTTGTCAGCAGAGTTCACTTACGCAATGTCGGCAGGTGGTCACGCTGATATTCTCCCCAAAATTAGTAATCGGTGAATGCATGCTGAGATAGCTGACCGAAGGCCTGTCAACCAAAGCGAACTTAATGGCTCCCCTCCTTGCCAGGCGATAAATCGTAGGACCTTGGCTGTATAAATTTGGTCAGGTGTAAGCAGACTACCTGTCACCTTGCCAAAAATATGGTGCAAAGTGTTGTGAAATTACAGGGAAAATCAATTAGAACAACGCACTTGTGGACCTAAATGGCGAATCGCCTACTCAGGATACAGTTGATTCTCTTGTTAGATCGCCTTAATCACGAGTAATCATGATTTATTCCAAAACTTCCCTGTCACAAAGATGCCATAAGAAACTTGTGAACGGAAATGAAGTTTATTTGACATTTGTACAACGAGATAGTCCTAAACTTAAATTTGTTATTAAGGACCACCTGAGCTACATTAAGTTGCGATTTCGCTTTCACTTTTTGCGAAATATACTGCGTGGTGATGACCCAATCACCGGGCCTTTAACGCCAGCATAAATTTTAAACCAGGCAAATGTGCAGCTTTCCAAAGACGTTTAATTTCGATCGATATAAGTTCTAGAAAGGCAATGGCAAAGGAACACAAACGGCATCCGGTGGCTCCGAGGTCGGCCGGCAGCACTGGAACGCAACGGTTAGATGCGAATTAATAGCTGATTGGAAATAACTGTTGTGTAGTGCAGCGTAGATTACTGGCCAGTCAAAAGTCGAACTCACGAATGGGCAACTGGGTACATAAACAGGAGCGCTTGAAAAAACATAAGTCATTTTTAGCCCTGTGGTTAATTGACTGGAAATCGGCATCTTGGCAGCTGTCCAGGAGATCAGTGTCGGCAGATTTTTACGTCGAACACCAGACTGGATTTGGTTCCAGAGCTTAAGGCAACCGAAATTTGCATAAGATCCACAAAACATAAATTTTCTCCCCTCAAAAAATCCACTCATCAGCAAGTCAGCGGATTGGTAAGATATGTTTGCTGTTTTCCTACAACTGGGTTTTGCTCAGTAGAATGAATATTATAGAGTCGAGCTATTAATTTACCAGTCGGCGCTAACTTTTACCAACATTTATAGGTTCAAATGTTAAAAAAACGGTTATAGTTTATGCATGACCCTGAAATGATTCTGCTGAAGCCTTTTAACAAACATTGCTGAAACCCATATCATTATATAAATGACATTAATGCACAGACACAAAGCATTCAACAGAAGCAGACTTTTAAATCCATGGACGCTGATGGTTATGACGTCTTGGGTGAAACTAATTTTATTCAAAACATAGGTTTATCCTAGGACTAGAAAATCTCGGAATCTTGTCAGAATTTCCAATTTTTTTATTTAAATTTTAGACGGACTATTGGTTACACCAGCGGCTTCACATTAAAGCGGATAGGCAGCTTGAATGTACACATTGTCCCTTCGTAACGGAGTATCGGCACCACCTCGAGTACCACATCCGCAACCACCTGGGTTCGAAACCCTACAAGTGCACAAAGTGCAACTATGAGTGCGTAAACAAATCGATGCTCAACAGCCACATGAAATCCCACACAAATGTTTACCAGTACCGCTGCGCCGACTGTAACTACGCGACAAAGTACTGCCACAGCCTAAAGATACATCTTACAAAGCAAAAACACACACAGGCCGTTGTCCTGAACGTCGATGGAAGCCTTCCGGAGAAGGGTGGGAGGATAATGATGAGGACCGATCGCGAGACTAATCCACACCCTTCTCCACTCCCAGTCGCCCCCCCTCTGTCCCTCATTTCACCACTCCCTCTCGCAATTCCCCAGGAAATTCCATCTTGTGACTCCCAGAGCACCCTGGCCGCCATGGCCGCCTTCTTAATTTCCATGCAGCAACAGGCTTTCCCACTTTCGACGTCGTACTTCTCACTTCCAGAAGGACCCCTCGGACCTGATGCCTCGTTCAACTCCGACGACGTACTGGATCTCTCAGCTCCAAAAGCTGAAATGAAGAAAGAGTGCGATGAGTCAAAAGCCCCACTCTCGACCCAGAATGAGTGTCCGTACTGTGAAATAATTTTCAAGAATGAGGTTCTCTTCGACCTCCATAAGCAATTACACAATCCGGAAGATCCATTTTTGTGCATGCGCTGTGGAGTTAGAAGTAAAGATTCAGTGGAATTTTTTAATCACCTAAACAAGAAGGAACACGGAGGCACTTTATCTAATTCCCTGTAAAAAGCGTTTTATCGATCCCACAATATCACACATCACGGAGCAGACTAGACACTCCTCTGTCACATAATGACTCATTTTTGTATATACAGGAAACGTAACCCCAAGTGAGTGCACATATTTTAATATTTTCGGATTAAACTTTTATGTCACCTACAAAATAGATATTTTATTTGTCGGACAAAAAAGGCTTTTTTAGGTATGGAGAAAAAAGGTACTACGAAGGCTTCAAAGTTGCACATGATCTCGCTACGGAATAGAGCAGGATTTGGAATCCCTGCAACCAACGTCAGGTTATTTCCAAAACGCGACAGCTTCGGCTGTAGTTTGTCATTCCTTGAATAAATGAACATTGTGCCAAGCCAGATGTTACCTTTACAAAAAGGATTTTTACCTGTGGGTAGAATCAATTTTGACTTATATTCCCGAAAAGGATACCCTTACATCATAGGTAGTTTTTCCTAGTCCCATTTTGTAGTAAAATTCTACGCCGATTTAATTTCGAAATTGTTCGACAGCATGGGCGACTGGCATCCACACACACCTAGCTCCTACACACGTCAACGCTGATAAGCGATGCATCCTTAAATGCTTGGAATTGATCTTGTACCATTACATTATGTTCGCCTGCAGTGATATTTTAACGACAAGTTTTCTCTTTTCGATCATTTGACCCGATCTTGATCCTGCCCACAGAATTTGGCCCTATCTATTAGAGCAATGTCTACTTCGGCGAAGTGGCATGTCCTAAACGTTAGAAAATACGCCGAATTTATGACAATTTGAAAGTGGAGTAAGTTGACTTAAATGAATAAGCGTTCCTCATATAAGTGCAGACAGGTACAATTTCAGAGACCTTAAAAACAATTTGGGTGGCTTAAATTGTTATCGGAAAGCCTTCCAGTCACAGAAAAAGATGTTTAACACAGCAATCAGAATGGGTTCGAAATGTGCCTGAATGTATGGCGGCGACCTCCACTAGAGTCATCGTTAGTGCTTTCGATTAAGGCGTCACGAATTTCACACTCAATCGTTCGAGTCGTATCACGGCTGCTCTATGTATAATTTACGCGGCAACACAGGCTCAAAACTTTTGAGCGTTTGATTCTTCAACTGGGTACACGCAAGCAAAGGTGCGCTGAAATGAACTACACGTAAGCGAGTAGTCCTAGAAAGCATACAATAATGTAGCCATTCGTAGGCGATTTACTGTCTGGCTGCTAATTGATGCTTTCAAATCACTAGCACAATTCGCTGCTTAAACATTTTAAGTAGAAATTTTATGAAACACATTTGGCCGGCCAATTCACGAAGAACCCCGTAATTTGTAATATCCTAGACATTTAGAAACAGTAAACGTGATATTGAAAGGTAGTTTTGCTGGTAGGATCAGCTATTTTTGTGGACATGCAAAATTTGTTGAGAAGTTGAACATAAAATCCGCAAATAAACAAGTTGCATAAACTAATAATCATTCGGGATTAACCGATGAGTCATTAGTCAAAACAAAGACTTTAACCAAATCTTTCAAACTATGCTATTAAAGAAGTGTGATTTATCTAGTGGTTTTTTTCCAATTGTCTACAACTTTATCCAGTCTACTAGCAACAAGATCACCTGGACTAAACAACTGAAAGTCAACTCTGCGAAAAAAACAAAGGACTCAGTCTGATTGATGATTGCAAAAAGACTAATTGTTTTGGACAAAACGTTTTAATTACCTCACAAGTAATCAAAATTGTGTTGGTCTTTTAATGTTAATACTTCACAGGGGCCAACAGCTCTGCGGTTCACTAGGCTGGGGAAGGTTTGTTGTTGTTAGGGCGGATCAGAAGATTTCCATTTTTTTCAGATACTTATTAATGTTATTAGTAATGGGCAACTAACAATTCAGTCCACAGTCGGAAGAGCAAGCCAAATGTGAATTATCCAGATCGAGAAAGTCGTCAGAAATGAATACGCATGAAAGTTGCACAGGGTTGAAGTTTGTCGACGCGCTGCTTTTATAAGTGCATTGAAGGAAGAGTTCAAATGTAATAAAAATCTGCCTCGATATAATTAACATTCTTCAGGTCTTCAAAAAACATGCTTCAGACTTTTGGGGATCTCCAACAATATTTGATTATTCCATAGACCCTATTGTATCTTAAAGTGGATTGCATTCTGTTGACCGAATGCATAAAATTACTGAAATATGACATCCCCAACTGTGGCATTATTATGTTGCGGACCCCAGCAAGTGGTTAGGAACCACGCCGGGGCCACTGAATTAACTCTGACCCGATTACCCTTCCCTGATGCCCACGATGAGAGAGAAGACCGGAGAGAACGAGGGCATAACCGTTTACTTCTGAGCTCAATCACGTTGGTGTCGTTGTCGTGTGTTGGGTTTGATCTTGTGTATTTATACCTCAGAGGCGTGAGTCCTTAAATGTGCTGACATCGAGACCTAGGTGTGAGAATAATCTAGTCTAAATGTTCGTGCTCATGACGGGGGAGGGTTGAGGATCCGTGCGGCGGGTGAACCAGTGGCTTTACACAGTGGTACTCCAATAATTTATATCCATTAGTTTGCATTTGTGTTTTAAAGCAAAGAACGAACTAACTTCATTTTAAATGCAGCAAAGGGGCCAATCTTTCATCAAGGTTTCTTAAATTCTTGGAGATACCACTGAATTTATGATCAGGGAAGTTAACCCAAATGGCGAAAATAAGTTCTTTAGAGGCACTTATAGTGCCTTGTAGAAAGTGCTGCAACATTTAGGAGCTAGGTGAATGCAATAACACTTACGCATGAGAAAAAGTCAAAATGCACACGTTGGGAGAAATTAGAAGCAAACCTTTCCGAAGCTCAACGCAAAAATCAATTAGTCTTAGTTGTAAATCTGCCTTGGGGTGCCAGTAACACGGCTGGGTTCGAACCCACCGAACCAAATTTGCACGTGGGTCATAAACACGTCGCTGATGCCAGTTTTTCACACGATTGGGTTCAGCATATGCTGGAGCAAAGCGGTCTGAAAAGCTTCAACTTATTTTGAGCCATAAGACTGCTACTGGGGCAGATTCTTTATAGCTGATTTTAATGGTAAGAGTAAAGAAAGTTCAACATAACGGTATGGAAGGTTCTCCAAACTCCATTGTTAATTCTGCAAGTGATGTGGTTACTTGAATTTCCTTCACAGTTTCTATTGAAATAATAGCTGTGCATGAAAATTCAGTTGGCAAAAAAATTCTTTGAAAAACAAAAGTTTTGTCATGTATTAAGCTCAGGAAAATTCATAAATTTCACCGATCAGTGGAATTATGCGAATCACTACTCAGCCTTTTTCTCTCATAGCTGAATGGCAGAGGAGAGACAAGGTCAAGTGCTTGCTTTTCCCGTGGCCCTTTTAACTATGATTCTGATGATTTCACAAATCAAAGACAAAACTGGGATATGGTTCTTAAGCTAGTGCTTTCTTGGAGAGCGCTCACAGGAAAGGGTAAATGTGTTACGAGACAGCTAAAAGCAATGCTGTGGCTGTTGTGATTCCTGTGTAGTCAATTACGGAAGTTAAATTTCGCTCTAGAAAGCGGATTTCGTTGTTTTACAGAGTCTCTCATCATAAACAGATGGAGCAATCAACTAATATGTCGAACACCGACACATCAAGTTAAAAACAAAAGAGCAAGATATCTTAGCAACTTGAAGAACAAGTGCATTGGTTTTAAATACGCGAGGAGAGCAGAGAAAACATGAGCATCGAGCAATGGGGCGATTCGCAGATAAATACCTGACGCGCCTGATAGCCAAGGCCACCGAAACGCGAGGACATTCGAGAGGCCCCAAAATCAGCAAATTCAGGTGAAATGAAATTATTCTACATAAGTGTCAAATTGTCTTCAAGACAAACAGCACTACTCATTGCTATGCTTCATCAATTAATGCAGGATGCAGTCAAACACTGAAAAAGACACGCAAATTGGAGGACCTTCTCACCTTCAAATTATTCAGTAAAAGAAAGAAATCAACAGCGCTGGGTCCGTTCCAGAGCTAAATAGCAGACAACGATGACATTAGTGAAGATTAAGTGGTAATGTTTGAGTCTTTGCTAGGAAATTTAATGGAAGACAAAGACCACTCAATCACATCTTCGGATTTAACACTAGAGGGCAATAATTTTTCATCGATGTTTCTAGGGCGTCAGAAATTTAGTTCACCACATACACAATCAAAGCTGGTGTTTGCAGCCTCATTACAGCCATGGAAAATTAAAAACAGAAAAACCTTGAGAAGTGAGGCAATTTTGACTATTTTCTTAGAAATAGCCTGAGATAGGGACGCACAAATAGATTCTGAAAATACCTGGTAAACAACATGTTTTCGAATAACCAGAACTGAAGAAACATTAAACTATTAGAGTTCTTCCAGTACGTTAAAAATTTTACTTAAATTCGACTAATGAAAATGGATTTGTTCTATGTTGCACCTGATAACTAAATTTAGTTTGATGGTACCGTCACCGGTTCTGAAAACAAATAAACTACGTAACATTAGATAAGGACAATTAGTAAAATTTTACAAAAAAGAAAGATATATGGAGAAACAAAGTAAAGCAAGATCGTGGTGGAAAAGGAAGAGTGGTGTATATCTGTAACATACCAAAGTCGCCATGGACGGCCCTATCAGACTGCATGGAATGAGCAAGAGTGCCACTGAAGTGATATGGTAGATGCGAAACAAATTGACTTGGTTACAGTCATACTCGCACCTTCCTAAAACACATCCATGATATCGCTTCTTGTGGTTGTTTCCTTCTCATCCGAAAACCCTCCATCAGTGTCTTTCTATTCTACTCCCCTACTTTGTGTCATGTTGGTTTGCTTGATTCCTTCCGTAACTTCTTAGGTTTGTGGCTGTTTCCTACACCGCTCTGTCGCACAAGTCCTTTAGTTCCACCCACAATCTGCTCTAACTCCAGAACGATGTCATCTTGTCTGCCGAACTGATCCTCAGGCGACGCTTGAAAGGGTCGTAAAGCACCCTCTCACACCTTGAACCTCTACTAAACTGCCACCTGCTGTACCGTCATATGTGCACGCCACTTCTCCAGCAACAGATTCAAATGCCATTCGATCGTCTTCTGAAGCGTTACTCGACACACGTGGAAAGGTTTTACTATCATTTGCAATCGTAATGCGTAGTTCTCGTTCGAATACTCGACTCACTCCGTCACAACTGTCGAAATGATGAGTCGAGATGGAAGATTGTGACTCAGAAGATTTCAATTGGAAAATGAACAGTTGAAATGTCTGAGTGATGGCCTTTCATTACCAATGAAACAGAATGAAGAACCAGGCGTTGTCTGGAATCTCCAAAAGTTTCGCTGTTGCCTCAACTCAACCAACAGCGTCCAACTTCGTACACTGCATGCAATTTAGCAACCTAGTCAAATCCTCTTCTCCTGGTCATGCTGTTTAGCTATTAAGAACCGCAGAGATAAAGGAAAAGAAGACCCAATCTTATCCCCCTTTTTCACTTTTCTCCAAAATCCTAAGCAATGTTTGTGGTGAGATAGTAAGATTTCACAGGTAGCACTGGTTTTTTGTCAATCAAAGTTGACATGGTGAGAAGTGGATCAAACGGGATATATGGACATTTGAAATGGATGAAAATGAACGAAATGGGCACTTTTTGTGAACAAAAATATATTTATGCGGTTCCGTTGGGGTCGACGCTACGTTTACCTTTGGATGGAAAAATCGCAATGATAAAGATCAACCTTCTTATTCACTAGACAGAATTTCGGTTTCAGGATGTCAAAAAACAAACAATAATGCATTAAAATTTATGTGGATGGGTGACTTTGGGCATGAAAGCACACAGCATAAATGCAGGCATACTTAGGAATATTTAACATTCGGTGTTAGAATGTAACGACGAGAACGTTATTTGCATTCCACTTAACCAGCTTCTGCAACAAAGATCAGGAATGTTAAACACTTAGCCAGAGATATAATGATATGTTAACTGCAGCATCTAAATACTTTATTTCATGCATATCAGCCCAAACAATAGTGAGGGTCAAAACAAGGAATCGGGTGTCAATTGTCTGCTAAAGCCACGGCTTAAACGTTGCTCACCGAAGCAATGAGTATTCACCAAGTAACCATTTTCGTGATGAAGTACAGTTACGGGAGCGCTGCATTAAACCGCATCTACTTGATTAAGCTTCGTAAATTATGGCATTCATTAAAACGATGAGTTTGGCGTTCTAATTTAACAGAACCTTAAACCCTAAGTGTTTTTTTAATTTCGTATCCGTTGTGAGAGGTCAAGAGTTCGTGATGATCGAAAATGATCTATTTGGGTGCCTTGTTATAACGCAAACGGTTAAAACCGCCCACAAATGCAGCTTCTGCAAATTCACACTTCATGGGTCTGATTCAAAAAGGTCTCCGGTAGCGTCTGCTTTATTATTAGCAAAAAAAATAACATTCTAAACAGGTCAACGGTTTAACAGAACATTTGATTGCCTTTAATGGAGATATGGGTTGCTAGCACTGATTTGCTGACTTCTGCATTCAAGACCTTTTGACTAAAACTATGAACGGCCAATTTTATATACTAGGATATACTCGACGCAACTATTTAACATCACGAATTAAATAAATCTAGGTGCTGGATAAATCAGAATGTTTAAAAACTAAGTATCGAAATTTATGCTGAATTTATTTTCAACCAGAGACAGGAAGCGAAATAAAAGAAGAGGTAGTAACTCTAGCAAAACGTTAAAACTAATCTTGATGGGATAAATCCGAAAAAGGAAACTACTTTTTAAAGCCAGTAGTGAAGTGGATCCCACAAATAATAAAAATGGGTTTCACTGAGACAAATTTTCGTTTGCATGCCTATCATGTACTAAATTCAAAGTTAAACAACTTTCTTCCATCACGGAATCCCTTATCAGACTGCGAGGTAAATAAAAGATGTAACACCTTAAAACGTTGCCATCAAGCAGAAATTTAGTTGTCCATTGATGATTAGTCTTTCTGCCTGCATCCATTTTTACATTTTGATTCGTGTATCAGTGATCTGTATCATGATTCCAAGTAGCGAATTCACACTTACTCGCCAACAAATCTTAGTTCAGGACACCTTAAACCGATAAATAGAGACTGATGGTTCCCTAGGCTTATACACAAATAAACAACTACCTTCTTTCCACTCAAAAGGTTTTTAAGAGCGCGCACGACATAAGACATGCAAGTATGGCAATGTTGGTCGAATGAAGCATCAGATCTCCAACGTTATTCATGTAAGTAGCTTTGTAGTGACATAAATTATGGTGACCTGTTTGAAAAAGGGGAGAACATGTACACGCGTTGAATTAGTAACTTGGACATTAGGGTCTAGCACGAGACATAAATTCCAGCTGTTAGCGATGCTCCTGGTGAGTCATTGATATGCTGAATAAGCAATTCAAGAAAGTCAGTCAACGAATGTGAGCAAAAATGCGAAGCTGCTTGACATCACGGCAAAAATTAAAAAAAACCACATGATAATAAAATCTAAATGCCGAAACTTTGCAGTCATATGTGCTTAAACTCCGTGATTATTTGGAGCAAAATAGTTATGCTGAGAATAGGCGTTGGACATTCTTGCATTTTAAAATAAAATATATGTCAAGTTGCTGGCCGAATTAATACGTTATTTGACTGAAAATTTTGCCTTGAATCCCAATAAAGCACACAAACGATTCACTTTACTTGGTGATAAACCATATGTCCAAATTTCTATGGTGCTTTTCCGCGAAGGTAATCAAAGATGGATTGACAGTAAAGCAATTTGTGTCTTCAATTGACCATTTGAATACGCGTACGATTAAATCACTAATTGAGCCAGCATCCAGTCAAATCCAAAAAGATTCAACAGCGAATGCCATAGATAACGAGCTCCACAGACAAGCCAATCACTCGAATAAAAGAAAGGGTGGCCACTACCTGCTCATCATTATTTAAGGTGTCATAAGAGGTGTATTGACAAATCTGATGGCGTTGTCAAATAACTATTTAGCTACATAACCAGCTTTGCTATTATAATCAGTAGTACCCTGAAGTGATTTGTTGACATGGCAATTGCGTGGAGCAACTCACATGGTTTAAATTCTGACTTACTCAAGAGCCAAAGAATGACCGTGAATTGTAGTAAGCTGACTAGGCCGGAAGTTCAAATTTAAATTGCCCTTGGACAACACTGTGCATAATGGTTTGTTATCGAGAAGCAAAATAATAGCTTAACACACTAAAAAAAACTAAAGTTCGTCTGGCTAGTTGGTTTTTTGCAACTGTAAATGCCATAAATAAGACTGGTTTTATTCAATGATCTCAGTTTTGGTTCACAACATGATGTCAATACTCACCGAAACAGTTGGAAGACTTCCTATGCAGCAAATGTTTCCCAAATGTAGCCCACTCTAACCACTGGAGGCACGATGCTGTATGGTGGCGAAGCCGAAGGTCTAATAGTAAACAAAAATTACATATTTCTGAAAAAAACTTTGCAAGTTTCCCCTAAATGAAGACATATTGTCTTGGCAATGCAGGTGAAAGAAGAGAATGAAGTCAAATGCACTTCGAAACCTGATATTGTAAGTGTTTGTGAACAAAGATATTAACTAAGAGGAAGTGAGGTGACAAGTGAATGAGGTCCGTGAGCCGTTCGGGTGCAGAGCTTAGCTTAGCAAACACCGTGGCTTGAGACAGGAGGCAAGCATCAAAACCTCTCGGTAAGTAAGCTAAGATGGACATCGAAGATTGGCGAGAAGAAGGCTTTTTGAGGTTAACTCACCGATAAAACAAACTGCCACAATAGTCTACCCTTTAGAAGAAATGGGATTTTTTGCCAAACAATAAAATATTGTTTGAAACTGGATTCAGTAAATTAAATGTTTGCCAACCTCTAAATTTCACTAGTTGTCGTTCATTTGCTGGAATTCTGGCTTAATGAGAAAAGCTTAAACACGGTCACGTTCTTTAACTTCTGGAAGGGCAAAACATAAATCTATTAACAGGCACTTATATAAAGCTGCTATGATGCTAATAAAGTTCGATATTTGCGAGTCTCTATTTGAAAGTTTTAATAGAAATCATTTATGTTTACTCTGGTTTTCGAAATTATTTAAAAATGATGCTTTTCAGAGCCCCTTTCAACAATAAAATGCATCGAAAGGGGCAAGGTACCTTTACATAAGCAATAATTTTCCTCAAAGAGACGTACCAAAGGATAGACTTTGCATAAATAGACCAAACAAATCTCGGGTTGAAAAGGTAAAAGATTCATTTGAGGTTTGCAGAGCTGGCCGTTATCGTGGTTTTGCCATGACTTTAGGAACCATGATTTCAACTGTTTGATTTGGTCAATCGAGACCTTGAAAACATCCCTGCGGAAAACAGGCAGACTTATAAATTATAATCGAAAAGAGAGAAGTCAGTGGTAATCAATTTTACCATCGATTGTGGGCAAAGACAGAACGTGATCCACGAAGATTGGTTACTCGGAAAGTTGCATGAACGCAGGGTTTAAAGTGCTTTTTAATTTTCACGTTGGAAGCGATATCGAGAAATGAATAATGGACAATCGACGACAAACTCGGATAAGCAAAACTACATGAAGTATCAGTACACTTGTGGATTAGCCCACACGAGCTTAGACTTTCTGGAAAACTTCACTTGTTAAACAAGGACCAGGGCCCTGACACGACTTGAATGCAGGTAGGGTGTGGTTATAGATGATACAATGAAAGTTAAAATAAGGCAAGTTTTCCACGCCTTTTTTTACACTTATTAAAATGCTCTCGATTTTGGAAGGTGCAATGGATTTAACCGACCTCGTGAGAAGTTCCACAGAAGTGAAGTGCTGGGTTTTATGATAACGTTTTTGGGGCACTTTGCATTTACCAGTTACGTACTTGTTTAGCATTGAAATCATAACGAGTACAAAGGTGAACTGAATTATTTAACTTTATTACTTCCTTCGACATAGCCGCTTGGCTTTACAATCAATGAAAAAACCGACACGGATAAGTCAATATTTGTCTTGTGGGGTGTTAGATACAACTCTAATTGACCTGTGTGAGAGGAGTAATCACTCGAAAGGCTCTCGCGTTCGGCCTTGCATAAGACGCTTGAAACGATGTTGTCTGAGTAACGACATGGAGGCACCGGGCGGCACTCTCTTGTGGGTCGACACAGCGTAGGCAAGGTTAGTTTTATTAACTGCGGGTGTCAATAAAAGTGATATTTTTGGACAACTCTGGTCCGTATCTTGATTTTCCCGAACCAACTGCTACTTAGTTGAGTCTATATGTTTCACCAAATGTGGGCAACAAAACTGCGAGTGTGGACTGGATTATATCATCCACTTTGCACCAACATGTGATGGGCCAAGCTTTATAATTATATCACACACACACACACACACTCGAGACCTCTTGGTGTCCAAATTTAACTTAAAACATAAATGTGACTTGGCAGATTGGAGCCGCCCTAAATATAGCACCTTCGATTGTCGGTATAAAACTTAATTCTAAGTTTTCTTTAACTGAATGAGATTTTCATTGCCGTGTGATTGCTCAAAATGGATTTAACCTAGGGTAATTGTTTTGGTGAAAATGTATCTACAGTCACGCTTTGCTTTCTTAGGTGATTAGCTTATCTAATAACGGTATTTTAAAGGCCAAGCCGAATGACCGGTGTGTTTTGGCGAGGATTAAGCCAACGTCGTTGAGTCTTAATAAAAATGAAGCCAATCATCATGTGGGTCAGTCATTAGCATACATATATCCTGTTATCGTCATTTAGCACTCATTCTAAATTGAATTCTATTCTTAAAGTTTTCACTAGCAAGAAAATAAATGAGAACCGAACGCACAACTGAGCACTAATTCACAACTTGTTGAAAACCTGTCAAGCAGCTTTTTGGAAGAAAATAATCTCTTTATACAACATAGTAGAGGAAATTAGCAGTATCAGTCAATTTTACTCACGAAGAGTTCTCGAACTGCAATACTAGCAGTTTTTAGAACAAGGAGCCTAAACTGGTAGTTGGAACAAAATATATTGCATGAGTTGAAGTCGTGGTATCTATTAGCCACGAAGAAGTTGCCACTTCGCAATCGGATATGATTGTCTCTGATTTGTTGAGAATTACGGTTGACAATACCAAGTCAAAATTACCACTTGCGGCTGAGAGCGGTCCACGTTACTATCCCAAAGATTGCCGACATTAAAATAACCCGAGAACAAAGTAAGTAGTAAGAGGGCGACAGGGCGAAGTATATACTACCCTCAATGGGCCTGCCTGATATGATGCATGAGTGCGTAGCTTGGGCAGAGACAAAAGAAAGGTTGGGGCGAGGTACCGGCATCAATCAACTCGCGGTATTCCATTCGTATACGCCTACAGCCAGTCCACTTCACTGGTCCTCTTATTACCAGTTAGTCACCGCAGACGCGTTTAGGATAGTTTTCTTTGTCGTAATAATTGCGGGGTACCACCGGAGATCGGAGGAATCTAAGCATTTGCTTAGACTAAAAAGTGTTTAACATATGCTTCACAAAGCAAATAATGTTACTAAAGGGTTACTAAACACTTTGAACACAAATGCCTTTTCTCTTCTGCTCGGTATGAAGGTTTTTCCTCCATATGAGGGCATTAAAACATGGTTAATTGCTTAATTATGAAATATTAACAAATATAATGCTACGAAAGTTTGGATTGACACAACATCCGGCATGAAATATTTTGTCAATTTTGTTAACAATACGATAAACACAAATCTTCACTTAGTGCTCTGAAAGTTTCATCCCAGGTATTAGTAGTTATTCCAAAAATCTCAATTGACTAACACTCTGTCAAATGCCAGAGAAAAAAATGGAACCAAGTAAAATGATCAACTTAGTAGATATTAAATTTTATTAAAATAATGCTTTTAAATACAGTTCAAACGGATACCAAGCATTTTGTTAATCGATGCATTTAAAGTGCCATGGCAGGAAGTACCTTATTCTTTCAAAGCATTTCCTGGGTTGAAAATAACAGAAAATTTTAAAAAGACGTTATAAAGGCAGCCGAGCTGCAGCACAGTTGACTATTAACACGTGAGCACCACGAAGGGTGCTCTCGTCGGTTTCGTTGCCGGCCCCTTACAACTGACCTTCCCGTATTGCCAGAGGGCATTAATTGTGCTGATCACGTGTCTTGATAGTACGGCTGACTGCTTAGCTTTCTATTACCTCAACAGAGGCATTTCGAAAGTGGTGCACAATCACTGTGCACTGTTTTTTGACCCGAGCTGAAGGCTCAGGGTTGTGTAGCTTGGAAATAAAACCTCAAAAAGATTAATTTTAGAGGTAAACAATTACAATGAATAAAAGCAGCAGGAAAAAATAGAATAGGAACCAATCTATTTATATTAACGTGTTTAACGAATCAAATCTGACGTGGATATTTTAATTTTGGCAGCAGCGATTTCCCATTTTAAGTAAAAGTAAGCACTGCAATAAATATAGTGGAGGCCTACATCATTTTAGCAAAGCTCACGTAAACTGCTTCAATGTCCCTATTAAAATAGATGCAATGTGTGGCATAGGAATCAAAATAATACCACACTGAAATGACAAATAATATTTCTTTGAGGTTTCCTGCTATTTCGCATACTGATGGAAATTAAACAGATTTAGGTTTTAACTAGAAAACTGTCTTGAGGTCATCCACATGATATTGCTGTTAATATTGCTGTTTACCTACTTACATTAAAACATTGGATCAATTATTAAATCGCCACCCGAATTCTCCCATAAACCTTCCATAGTAGTGTTTCCTTGCTAAGTGCGTCCAATGGACAGTGTCAACAACAAATTCCACTTAGTTTCAGTAAAGTGGGATGTTCACATTGCAAATTTCAATTTTAGCGATGCCATGAACGCTGATGCGAAAGGCAAAGTCTATTCAGTCAGCATATTCTGAAAACACGAACGGAAATCCGTAACAACTTAAGATTCATTCAAAATAGTCGCATTTCCTGGATAAATGACTCAAATATCGAAACACCGAATAAAAATTGACGAAAGCAAAAAAAATACTGTAAGTGAGCTTCCTTAGAGAGAAAAATGCTGCTCTGTTTGCCATTCATTTAGGGCTTTTTAAACTTTGTTGAGCTTTTGACAGTAGGTTTCCTGCTGATTCGCCCCAGGTTTTTTAAATTATGTGAACAAGTAAAGTTAAAAAATATACTCGTTTGCATCATATCATAATTCTAATTAAGTTACTACAATATAATACTATTTTAAGGGTTGAATAAGAACTTTGTTGATTTGCAGTGTAAATTCAGGACCAGGTACAGTGCTACATTGCCACTTATAGTTGACAAGTAAAACATCGAACGGCTAATTGCAGATATTCAAAACTTCAGAGAAGTCTATGGTGGTGTTAACCATTTCTCACTAATTTTACATGTGGTTGTGTAAAATTTACTGAAAATATTTCATCAAATTGTGGATGTCCCTAAGGCACTGGCGCCCTTCCTAATATGAACGTGCTGAACCTACCTTAATCGTGTCTATAGTGATACCAAGCCCCCCAATGTCTGACAATTTCGGTGGCGTTCATGTGGCTCTTGTGCATGATTTTGTCCGAAGGGCTAAACCAAGAGATGAGCTGGAAGGCTGGGCATCTGTCGTTTTCGGAAAGTGGTAAGTCAATTATGCAGTAGTGTTTTTCACTAACCACCTGATATAACGATACTACTGACTCGGTGAAAGCTACTCGTACATAGCGGATAAAAAATAGCGTTGGAAAGTCATTAAAATGGTTTACCTTAAAGAGCATTGCATGTTTGTTTTTCTGATCTGGAGCACCGAAGGTGAGCAGATGTAACAAAATAATTAACAGATGAAAACATGAAAATAATACGGTCATGTGTGACTCCTATGTGCCTACATATTAGAATGATTAATAACAAAACAATTGTTCAGAAAACAGCAGTTTATAATGTTAAAAATTCTAAAATAAGTAACTGATTTACAAGTTTTATAACAGTCAATAAATTAGTTCACTTTTTTAGTACACATCCAAAGGTAGGCAAATAATTTGTACTTTTTCAAAGATTGTGCATCTGCATTTTGGTGACTGAAAAAGCTTCTTAAGTAGCACTGTGGCCATTTTTGTACCGTGCATCTGGCATGGGTTATCAGAGCATCAGTCATTCATGGGCATGTATACTTTCCAATTTGTTATTAAAATACTTGTTTTTTCTTCTTGATCGTAGTGATAAGGCTTTTATGAAGGGCAAGCCATTGTTCTGGTTTCCAGAATGGCTCCACATTAATGCATTCTAAAAATTAAAGAAAACATCACTTTATGTCTAACTCTCTTCTCTACTTGCCGACTAATTATGACCCCTAGACCTGCCTCCATGACGGAAAAAACAAATGCGCCACATTTGGCCAACATCTGAAATGCTGATTATTCTATTCCTAGGTGGCGCATTTCTAAATTGCTCAGACAAATTCGATACAATCGTTACAAGGCCAATCATATTTAATAACCTACCATCTTTTCAAGCATTTTTGTAATACTGGATCATCGGGAAGCTAATCGAACCTAGTTCCAACTCTGATTGACATCGGTGACAAATTGGTTTCACTCAACCCAGCATCTTTCCGTTTATTTTGTTCATGAGATTAAGGTAATCCATGTTCGCCTGTCAATGCGAAGGCTGGATGTTCACATTTGTTTTATTTTGTAAAGCTTTGAGAAAATATAGCTCATGGCGTCATGTTCGGTTGATACATTTGGCCTGTACTCTGTGATACGTGTTCACATCTTTAGGTTGCCATTTTAAACCCTTCTCATGGAACTACATCACGAAAATACAATAAATTTTAAAATCAGCCTAACGTGCCAAGTTGGCCCAGCTAGAACCCATCACTGGTCTCGGTTCCTCACAATAATCGACCCAAATTAAGCTAACAAGGCTAGGGCAAAGTGAAGTCCTCCCTTTGGACACAAAACTGCCCTAACCTTAAGGCCAAGAAAAAAGTTACGGGGTCAGTCACGCGTCGAATCTGGAGTACAAGATGATTTGTCTCACTAAGTTTCACACGTCGATTTGGCATCACAAAATTAAGCACTTGGGACTTTTTGCTGGAATACAAACAGGTATTGGCAGATTTTCTAACTTATAATACCACTATTGGCTAATTGCCTGTCCTACAAAAGCGTTTTGTCTTAGAAACTATGCTCATACTCTGTCCATTCAACATCCATCTAAATGCTAGAATGCTACAGAGGTAAATTAGTTTCTAGCATTGAAATGCCACATTTTATTAAAATTACTTCCTTTTTGAGACAGCTTTTAGCGGATACGATGTACCTGTTAGTGAACTTCCTACCAATTTTAATAGATTTAAAAAATTGACCCTCATCTGACCACCTGGAATCATAAACACACTTGTTGGTGGTGCCGACCAACTGAGGCGCCAAAATTCTAAGGCCATTTGCCTATTGTTTATGATCGAAAATTAATGATTTAATCGTTAACGTTGGCACCTTGAATCAGGCTTGCTAGTACTCGGACACCTTCACGACTTTTCTCCTGTCTACGACTGAATGAACTGCTGCATACCTGCGCCTGTCTCCTCCATGTTCACAACTACAACAGGTGGCAAATTATCAGGGCTTTAAAGTGGGACTACTACACATCATTGATCATTTGTGCTTAGACAGCTTATTTTAACTAATTTTTTCCCTGTAGCTACCTTCTAAAACATTTTGAAGCCTTGATAACTGGTCATATTTCAAGTTTTAAGTTAACTAAAGCAAAACCCTAACGCCAGAGTACTCCACGACAACAAGTCCATGCTTCTTCAGCCATTAACCGTCATCTTGCTATTGCTTTAACGTTAGCTGAACAATTTCGATTTCGCAAATTTGTACATAATTTCATTTTGCCCTTCCTCCAATTGTGGCATCTCTTAGCAACGCAATTTTCCTTCTTTTGTTAGCAAACGTTCGCGTACGGGGTTAAACCGATTTTCTCCTTTACAAGTGTAATTATAGTCATCTGTTACCCTAATGGCTCTTCCTCCCGTCACACGAACCTCCTGTCCTTTATTGGCATCTAGCAGACGATCATTTACGTTATTCAGTCAAGCAAGACTTCCCACAGACATCTTGATTGTTAAACATAGTGTCTACTTTCTTAGAGGCCTACGGATTCGCACCAATTTGGCCGTTACGCACCTCTGCATTTGTAAATTCGCATTAATTATTTCGTAGATGAGGGCCGTTGATCTGGTAGACTCCTCGTCTTGTAATTCGCACTTGGATTTAAATAGGAAAATTGAATTTCAATGGGTCTTCTTAGTTGAATGGTGGATGTCACTCTCATTTGTTCTTGCCTTATTCAGTTGAGCCACATCACTTAAGTATTATTGTACAACGAAGTACACTCTGTAATTTATAATGCAGTGTCTTTGGCTTCTCCTAGTATTTTTTTTGGTAAATAGAATAGCAGCACCACTGTTCTGGCATGTAAACTTAGAAATCATGCAGTGTAATTATGATGGCTCATGGGGTTTTGAAACAGGTACTCCTTTGTTATTATTTCCTACTCTACCAATCTGTCTCCTTCGGTAGAAAATGGAACAAAACCGGGAAAGATCAGTCGCTATTCAATGTAAATTTGGTATTCCTGATCCATCAAATTTTAATTCTACTTTAATAATAAGACAATCATTTGAAGGTTGATCCTGAGAGTCTTAAGTAATTATAAATATAACGTGATTAAGGAGTTGGTGATTTAGTAAAGCACCACCATCTTCGTAGAGTACAAGAGAAGCAGTAATCGACAAAGTGAATTGAACTTTGTTGCAAAAAATTTGGTGGCGAAAAACGTGATTTTTAATTCTTTTACTATGAGCCGCCTTGGGTATTTATCCAAGATCTCTCGGACTGGGAACAAATAACTTAGATTATATTATATTTACATAAACAAAGCCTAGTAGACGTGTAAGACCTTGAGTGGTATTACTTCTTGTGCCATAAGAAATTTCTGCGAACAATTAAAAGTAATAAAATTACTTTAACTCAATAATATGGATTCAAAAATTAAAAAAATGTTATATAGTAGTGCAAAGTCCAAATATTCTCTGTATAAAATGAAGGTCAGCCAGCTTTTGTTAAAATACACCTTTGATTTTGACAATTTTACCATGCATTTGAAAACCATTCAAGAGGATTTCAATTTCCGGCTATGAGGACAGCACCACATCGATAATCATCAGATAGTGAAAAGTTTGCGCAGAGTCAATTTAATGCAGATTACTCCAAATAATGTAGATTACTACGCACAGGGAAAAATTAGAGCAACCTTCTCCAGTCAAGTCATGTTCCCCCTTATACGAATGATTTGACTTATTTTTTCAAGAAAGTGAAGTGTCATTTTCAAAGCTTTGCCAACTTGTCAGTTTATGAAAAATTCAATTTTCTGCTCTCCCAATATACTGCGGTAAGTAATGGACTGGATATAAAAAATTTCGAAAAAAACAATTAAGTCATACATCTTGTTCTCATTTTTGGTGGGAGCAATAGTGCATTAAGTGAAGATGCCAAAAAATTTCGGAAGATCGTTTAGGACGCGATAGAGGAAATAAGAAAAACCTCCAGAACTTTTGAATTGTTTAACAACAGGTGTTCCCTTTTTATGACTTGCATTTTGTATTACCATTACCAATAACTGTGAGAAATTCATTTGATAAAAAATGCATAATTTACGTCAAAAAGCCTTATTATATCTATTTAAATAATTGACTACACTGAAACGCTAAACAGAAATGGATAATCATCGACCTATTCAGAAAGCAGAACTCAAAGCTCTAGCGAACTAATGTGCCTTAAATCCTACCACTTTCTGTCAATGCGCTCATAGTTTCTCCCAAATCGTGTTAATTTTAGCTCGTAACACCAGTATACTTATCCAAACACGAACTTCAGAAGCATCTCTAGCTTGGGGTTGACGTTTCACTTCATTTTGGGCTCTCAAATATTTAGTATTTTAAAATAATTAAGAAGATGTTGGTAACTAACCACGTATGCGACTGCAAGTAGGATTACTTGCCATTTTGAATATTGAAAATGTAACCAAGTTAGAGCAAATTCCAATTTTGCTAAACATGTGGACGTAAATTTCCCTTTAATAAACAGAAAAGCAGAAAATCGGACAATAAAAAAATAATCACATGCCGCATGTTCTCTTCGTAAATGCCTCAGAATCTTTCATGATTTATCAGTTCCGTCCACAAAGTTCTTTCAGGCGCGTTCGGAATGCCGGCGAAACCCATGAATAGATGAAGAAATTTACTGCATTGTTGATATAGTAAAACTCATGGTGAATGTAGACGGAGCCTGGGTTCATATGAACGTCTTTGGCCAGGTCTTCCCTGGTTCCGGAATCGGTTGACCAGTTTCCAAAATGTACAATTAAGACGGGCAAGAGGGTCAGGTAGAACACCAGTGTCGCAATGAATAGTGTCCGAGCAGTGCGCCGAGCTCTTGGCGGATTTGAAGGCAGACCACTCAGAAGGCGTGCTCTCCTCCTGTCATAGCTTCGGATTGCCAGTAAAACACAAATGTAGGGGCCACAGACTAGAGGAAACGTAACCATCGTAAAGACAAGATAAAGCCTATTTAAAAAATATCGGAGTCGTTCTGCATCGAGAGATTTGCCCCCTTCCTTGTATTGCCTTACGTGCAAAATGAACACAGCAGCTTCAAATGCAATTATAATTAAACTGGTTATAAGGATGGGTAAGAGAACACACAGCTGTCTTCGACGATTGGGCGAACTGACTGAAGCCACGGGGAGGTGTGGTCGTCTTTCCTGCCTCTCTAGCACCTCCTCTAACTTGTTTTGAGTTGCGTCGGGGGATGTGGCAATAATTTTGTCAAGGACATCGATTTTAGGGCCACCTGGCTTGGGAGAAACGTCTATGCTTGACATAGGAGAGGATGAAATCTCACTGACACTGGAGGCACGTTTGCGTAACTTATTTCTCATATTTTTCAAGTAGGGACACCCAATAACCAAAAATCGATCGATTGCAATCGCAGTCAGGATGCTTCCTTCAAGGGCAAACATGATGTTTCTTACGTTGTCGATAAGTCCGTACGCAATGTTGTTAATGTTTGTGTTACAGTAGATACAGATGTTCAGAAAGGTAAAAACCTTGTATCCAATGTCACAAGGTAGCACAAGCGCCGACGTCAGAAGGTCTACCACCGAGAGAGCAATCAACAGTTTCCGTTGGCTGTGTTGAAGACCTCTTCGAAGCCTTGGGGTTTGTTGCGATGAAGCAAAACATGACCAAATCGACTTAGGGCTGGGACAATAAACTAACAGAACTAGTGTGTTTCCGGCAATGCCTAGAATCCCGATAAACGAAAGAAGTCCGATTGAAACCAGGGTGTACCTTTTGTCGGTAACTTCTTTAAGCAACACACGACAAAACAGCGTTTTATAAGCTGGGGCTGAACAGTTCATTTCTTTTGTGGGGTCAGTGCATGGCTACAAGAAGGCTGCAAGAACATTAAAATTAGTACAGAGCAGCCTGAACCAATCACACAACAGAAAGAAAGATGAAGGTAATTGGTCGAGTAAATGACGGCTCCTGGAGCTGCCATCGTGTACCAAACCAGATATTTAATTTATCCGCCTGATGGTGTTAAAACATACCAGAGTGATTCACAATAACAGACTGAATGGTGAAGTAACCATTGACATTACAGAAACACCTGTACTACTAAAGTTACAGATGCGATGACAACAGAATGAGTCAGTTGGATGCATATAACCAATGGATACAAATAATTAAAAGGGCCAAATTAGGTAACTAAGCCAAACCACTGAAATTTCGAGGCGATTTTACTTGGTTAACAATAAAAAATTTAAATCCCAAGGCACTTTTACTGAGATGTTGTAGGTTAGGAATTTTTGTGAGAACATTCTGCCATGTTTGCTACTTTGCAAAAGTGCCGATGACGCAAACTCGATGCAGGGTTTTCATCACTGGCTTTTGTGCAGAAAAAGCCACCGCACAACATCCAAGACCTCTCACTGCATAATTACGACCTTTGAGTATTCAAAAGACACGATCGAAATTTCTTGAATTAACAACCATCCAGTGGAAAAAGTTGCCTTTAGAAACTAGAAATCCAGTCAACAAAACCATCCTAAGCTAATGTCATCTGAATGCAAGACTTATCTGACTTTGCATTTTCCTGTAAATTGTTAGCTTTCAAATAGGCATCTTCGGTCGATAAAATCAACTAAAATTCAAGCACTACAGCAGAGAGGTATAAAACACAAATCTTTTTTCCCAATTGCTACCAACACGACACACTATTTAAAAATCCTTTCATTTGCAGTAACACCACTTAACAGCTTATTTGCCAAATTTATGTGATTTCCCTTTTAATTTTCTCGTAAAAGTACATATAACTGAGGATGTCGTGGGAATAGCAATGTAGTTTGTGCCATGCTTTTACAGAGAACATTATCATTCACTAGCAATCACGATGGGTCGTAACCTATCCAGGAGTATATCGAAGTCTAGAAAATGAGTCACACGCACGATCCTCAGTTCATAATGGGGCTCTGCGACCGTCGTTAGGCCGCAGCCACTGCAGACATTGTTTGTGAGGTTACAGTAATGGATAAACTTGAAAAAGTTAGCCTCAAATTATCCCACGGTCAGAAACCGGAGAAGATACCCAAGTCAACATTACACCACAATGGAAAACTTTTAAATAACTGGCGAATCAGTGCTGAATCAAAACGGAAAATTTGGCCTAAAAGCGACAATTACTCACTAATGCAAACGAGAGCGCACGAAGAGACTGTAACACTCTTAGCTGGCGAAGCCTGACCAGACAGCGAATGAAGACCTCCTCGCGCAACGACAGCACCAAAAGAAGCAAATTTCGCAGCCTTAGTTTTGTGATCAGGCGACAGCGAAACACTTTTATGCAACGCTCGACCGCACACTGGCACGGTCACTTAGGAATTTATTGAAGAAGTGAGGCGGAAATATCTACCGCACCTACTGCCTAGTCTGGGATTATTTTTGTTCAGCTAAGAAGTGTTTATAAAAATTTAAAATTGTTGGCTCAGCGAGACTGATTTAAGGACCAAAAAACCAGTAATAATAGACAAAACTTTAAACTTGGAATTACAACTGATGGTTAGCAGCGCTTTCAGCCTCCGGAAAGTTGGTTGTATGAAAGGTCAATTGTAAAAGTAATCCAAGAATTATCAGTGCGTCTTCACTGCACAACGTCCAAAAGGTGACACGTGGATGGCAGAAATTCATTCGCTAATTTAAGCATGCGCGGGTATTTCTTCAATGCTGCAAGCAACATTGTAAACACCTTCTTAAACGGGCCTTGATAATCGAAAATAGAGAGATGACACTGATTGGACATTAAATTTATTAACATAACAAAACACGACCTTTGAATTACTCGTGCCAAAAATGTCATCTTTTAAATCAAGAAATCGGCATAGCTGTTAATGGCAAGATCAAGGGGGCGATTGGTAAACGGAGAGTGGTGTGAAATAAGTTCTCACCGCTAGCACTTATCAAATGTCGGTATTTTTACTTTACTTATTGAGAAGATGGTAACTTTTAGTGAAAAAAAACAAGGCTGTACTGTAAACGTCATCTACTGAAGGTTTAAGCTGAACAGTTGACAAAATTCCACAATCTTACGCTGCATACACAAAGCGATAGAACCAAAAACTAGCCTACTTTGTGCCAAACCAGAAAAGTAATTTAAGAATGCTAAACCAATATGACGCGTTACGCAGTTATCGACTTGAGGCTGGCGAAAAGGCTGGCTTTTGTAAATAACAGGTGAAACATGGAAGATATCTTAAAGAAGCACTCTGGATCAGCCTGGTCACACATAAAGAAAATTTGGGAATTCCCATGCTCTTTGTCAACTGGACAGTAGTGCTGAATTATTTTTGACTTCTTCGCTAAGAGCTTGAGAGCAGGAGTAGCACAAATGCATTAACTGCGGCTTGAATGACGTTTGGATCTACAGGATCTTTTCGATGCGTCCCCCCTCGGAGTGGACTTAGGCGTCACTCAGACCCCCATAAGCCAATCAGCTGACTGTGGCATGGGTCCTGTTTTAATACTGACAAATGTGTGTGGTTGGAGAGTCATTTGTTTTGTCTTCGAGACTTTAGATCACGAGATCAGATCTTCGGAGAGTAAGAAATAACTAGAGACGTGTTTTTAAATCTCACGATCTTACGCTACACCCACAAAGTGATAGAAACAAAAATCATCCTATTTTGCGTCACGTTAGCGAGAAAATTTAGGTATGATGAATCAAAAAGACCAAAAATAGTTTGCCAATTGCGAAAAATTATGTCTTAGCTCTTTTTTCGGTAAAGAAAATAAGATCTAAGTGGAAAACTAAACTTCATAACGAGAGGAATACTAGACATAGAAAGATAAAGTTCTAAGTATTGCAGCATCTCAACTGCACTTTTGCTAAGTACTTGAAGAGCAAAAAGAACACGACGCTAGGAAATATAAAGTTTGCTTTAGACAAAAGGCCTTAGTGAATCAGGTTTCTTCTCATTCACACTCACAGCCTGCTTACGTATGCGGTTCGCATCATTTGAAAACCCTATTTAAAGGACACTGACTTGGAATACAATGTTAAAATTAAGAGCACTCCTTAGCGCAACACTCAACACAAATGGAGTTAGTGATTTGTATTTCAATACACCAAAATGTCTAAAAGAGTGATTTTAGGGAGAATCGGTTAATGCAATTTCTCGAACGCTTGTTGCAAAGTCAGATCCTGAAGTTTAATTATGAATTAGATTAACGTCCCTATAGTTGAATGCAAGTAAAGTTACATTACATTTGAGTTTGAAAATACGCAGAAAGCTAGTGTTTCCCTAACTTTTATTACTTGCACAGTATGCTTTCTAAGACGTGAGAGTTTTGGAGTGAACTGAAAACAAATATTGGGGTTCAAATAAAGATTGGGAAGTGTATTTGAATGTCGCGTGCTTGAGATGTGCTGGCGCTAGCTGTGGGAGTCTTTTGGTCAACAGCAGCCTGACCTTGGGGCAAGATAGGGCGCAGAAACTACCAGAGAACAGAGAGTTGATGCTTCGTTCACCGGAAGTTATCAAATCGACAGGCCTCCCGGTATCAATGTTTCCCATAAAAGAAGCGGTTTCCTTCACACGAGCAATTAGAGTTTTGGCACTAAGTCAAGCTGGCAAAAGCTTAAATGCGCCTCACCACCAATCACAGTTCAGCCGTAACTGGAGTGTGGAAAGGAGTTTAGCTTGGCTTACACCTCCTGAAAAATTTCCTTGGCAAATACTTTAGTTACCATATTGCTGTTGGACAAAAATAACGCCTCGTTCTCACAGTTGACAGTAACATTCACTTTTGACTGTGCTGATGTTTTTTGCATTTTATAATCATATTATTAACTGATGGCTACCTAAATGCATCAAGGTAGGGTTAATATTCAAAATAGAAAGTGAGGATTTACATTTGCTTTGTGATATTTTTGTTGGCTGTACAAGGAATAGGTACTGGAACTGCAACAAAAAATCAGGGATTGCATTTGTGTCGTGGTTCTGCTCTTAGAACAGTTAGGGGTGTTTTAGTAGATCTCGAAAACAACTTCAATCTAAATAATAAATTTAGCTTCGACTGACTTTTCAGCATTGACGACAACCTTATCCGTGATTTATTGAATAGTATCACTGAATAGGTTGCTAAGGAACTTAATTCCGTTGATTTGGCTGCACTTAGATATTTAAAGCGAGTTGAATACACGTCGAACCTCGATGTTTGGATTCCTCACGTTTCGACAGAAGGAAAACAAACGAAACCGCAATTTCACAGTTATTTCAACCCCGTCAAACGAAAAACAAACCTTCGTGAAACAAATCATAAATAAAGGTGAAGCATGATTTGTGCATAGCAGAATTGTAAGAAAAATACAACACAAACATGAATAATTCGTTGCATTTCATTTGGTTTTCAAGTGGGTACGATGTCCGGCAACCTTGAATAGAAAAACCTGCACATATTCAAGTTACTTCATCACCACCTTGTTAAATGTAAAGGTGACCGGTCAGGTAACCTTAAGTAAATAAAACTAAAGCAAAGCATAATTTGATTTGTTCAATACTATTGAGTAACTCCTGGATATTTAAGTGGGTTTACTGATAACACGCAGAAAAAGAACCTAAAAATTAAATTTCCTAATTTTTGGAGGAATCCTGTCAAATGTTACAGTGATGTAATAAGAGTGTTTTAAACTTATTTTAACTTTCCAAAGCACAAAACAGACAGAAAGTCGAATCATTTGTCATAAAAATATTTGCCATGGTTTTAATTTAATATTCAATCAACAAATATAGGTCAATGGGTTAGTATCGAAACCTGTCAATCAAGTTATATTCCTCAGAAAGCATTTCGACTTAATCAAAATTAAACCGATTGTGTTTAAATACGTGGCCAAGCCAAAAGCTTTTTCTGCTAATAATAGCCTCTTCTATTGTCATGTTCATATGGCTGAAACCGAATAACCGTGAACTTTATGGTAGTAATTTGAACTTACGCAAGTGAAATATCGAGTAACAGCAGCAGCAGCATCGGCTTCTATAAACGAATGCGCACACTTTATTTGCTAAGACTTGCGACCTTTTTTTTTAAAAAAAAGTCATTTTGGGCATTTGACTTAAATCTGCTCTGTGAAATTGACCATGTTATCAAGTTAGGTAGCACTTGCTCTGTAAGTAAAAATTTAATAGCTTTGAGAAACTGCGTAAGTGACTATGTCCGGATGTTTCGTAAGCCAATAGAAACTGCAGAAACTTGCACCAAAATAAATAAATTATTGGTCAAAGCAAACATGTCTCAAAAGCTTAAACTTTGGCGAACATCTACGTCGAGAATCGTTGACAGTTTGAACCACACAATGTACAGAATCCTAAATACACAGGTTGCGAGCAATTCATTTAACAATTTGAGCATAAATGTTGATAAGTTTGTCGATATGCTTCTCATAAAGCAGACCTACTTGATAAGAAGAATCTTCAACGTTTACCGGTGGCACGAGCCGCAAATATACATAGCCATCCGTTGTCTAAATCAGAAGCTCTACAAATCACAGTTCAAACTTCAGGGTTTTGATGATCTACATTGACTATCGTTCAGCAGATTAAAATTTGTATTTTGTCGGGATTGTCAGGCTAAGCATCAAAATTTTTTCGGAGCAAAAACAAATGCATATATGTTTCTGCATGTTTGAATACGAAAGGGAACTAGAAACAGTGTGCCATCAGTTCTCGAATTGTGCCCCGTGGCCACGCAAATCTAAGTCCTCATACTGTACCGGGATAGCTTCGTACAACAAAACTAATTGTTTTCTTTCCGCCACTTCATAAGCAATATAACAGTGATGTTAGATTATATTTCCTCGGCAAAAAGGAAATACAGCGGCTTTGCTGCAATTTGACGTCATATCTGAAGGTCGAGAATCTACATATTACAGCAAAATACAAAAATGTCATGACTTCTCTGAAGGCGAGTTAGTATCCAGAGAAAAACGAAGAGTATTACAAATAGCACCTGGTATCTGGACAGCTTAGCAAAACGTTTATCAGGTGACATGTTATTATGTCCAGTCTTATCTGGAATGCAACCACAAATATCCGCACAAACTATTGGTTGATGATTGGGATTTCAAAAATTACGGAAAGTAACATCATGCATTAATGTAAATTGGCGATTATAAGTCACCCCTATGCAAAGGCATTAATCAAAGTCAACAAGTTGCCAGGTAAGGTCATGGCCTTTTGATCCGGTGCACACGTTTGCAGACACCGTGAAGCCGCGAACGAATCAAATTCTTTTCTACCTTTGAATCACCTGAGTTTGGCAGTTGGTGTAGCTCCTGACCTACGTTACACCTCACCGGGTTTTCGTAATTTAGTAAATGAGGAGTTTCGCCAGAGTCCGGCAGATTATTAATAGACAAGCCTCTATCACAGCGGTGATGAATGGTTCCTTCTGTTATTTCTCATTATGTTTTCGCAACGAAATAATTTGAACAATAAAAAATTTTTGGAACTAGTCGTTTCACGTTAAAGTCATCTCAATCAATGTCAAAACTTTAAAAAATTATAGCGTTCCAAAAATTTGGCATAGGAATTCTCTCATTCTAGAAGCAATTTTTTTCTCAGCAAAGGTTGCAAAAATAAATGTTGCTCTTGAAAATGGGATTTATCGTCACCCTCCAGAATCTCGTCTGATATGGTTACCATAAGCCTAATAAAGTAGAAAATATGATGTGAATTTGATAAATTCACAAATTTGGCGCTAAAAGTCATGACGCTTCATCATAATGGGCTGTTTTTAATAATGATAGCTTGTACCATCCTATAGGAAAACCCACGTACTCTCACAAACTTGAAAGTACCATGGCTATTGAAACGAAGGTGTAATTCGGAGATGAAAGACAATTAAGGCTAGCGACCAGAAAAAAGTGTTGTCGATTAATTTGTGACAAATGCACTACAAAATAATATTTGCAAAGTTATCAAAAAGCGATTCCAAGTGCAATGCTTTTAAGTGATGTTCCGTCATTCGTCCTATTTTATAATGTTTGTCAAAAATACAAAGCCTTCGACAGGTTTAACTGTGTCACTGATGAATGAAATCATCTTGCCAGTGACAGATTGTGAAAGCGAGGAGGAAAATGGGCATATTTGCGGTACCCATCTAATAGTCCTAACTACTTTGCGTACTTCTAATTACCGTTGGTTAAAGTCAATTAATTACTACTTTCATTGTTGGGAAGCACGGGAAAAATATCCTCTAAAACAGAAGAATACACGTTTCCTTTGCATAAGTGGTGTACCCAAAAATACCAAACAACGTTAGAATATTTAGAACAAGTCTGGTAGTGTCTAATGCAAGTAGATTCAAACGCATACCATTCTTGGGGGTGATTGTAGCAGGACTTGATCCACTTAGCACGAAATGAGTGTTGCAGTCTAATCTGCTTCTTAGTGCCTGCACAATGCTACGTGGGCATATGTGAGTAGTGATTCTCGTTTACGTTTTTAATATTAGACAGAAACTACAAAACTTACCCTATCTAGGCAATTGCTACTGTAAGGTGCTACAAAATATAAATCCTACAATGGTTATTTTCTCTAATTTACTTCTCCGGTGGCTGCTTGGTGTTTTCATTAGATATAACTTACATATATGCATACAAATTAGAAATAAACGCAGAAGTACTCACGAAGTATGTTACGCAATGAGCTAAATTAAAGCCTCCCATCTATTAACGTATTTTGGCTTATTTGCATGTCTGTGGTGAGTTTCTTAAAAAGAATCTGGATTTGCGGTGAGCAAGTCAGGCAATTTGCAATGCTTTGTCAGAGAAGTAAGTCAGTAAGAAATAAATTCAACTGCAATTGATGGCAGAAGTCTTACTTGTGTTAACCATGACCTGACGTGTCTGCTACCTTGTACCCAGAAGAGGTCAGGTTTCTATTTATCATTAATAGTTCAAGTTTACCTGAAGATTAAAGGCCCCAACAGTTGGGAATGCGAAAAGGAGCATTATTTCCAGGCATTATGCAAAGCAAATTACTGCCATCTTCTAATTTATCCGAAAGGGCTCATTTGATGTACAACTAATTTTAAAAACGGCTTTAGCAATTATCCCTTTGAGACACTGACCACCCTAATTTAACTTTTGCATAATTGTGGCTAAATTTCGAAAAGATCAAAATAAAATTAATACGGAAGGATTCTTTAAAGAGAGAATGTCGTGTAATGTTTTACGTTTCGTGCCCTTATGCACAAGTACTTAGCTTGTTTGAATCACCAGGTAGACAAGGGCATGATTTAATTCCAATATCAAGGCCCACTAACACACAAGTACTGTAAACGCCGCACCAAATTGGAGTAACTAATCTAAATAATTGGTTATAGGTGATGACACTTGTTGTTTGGTCAGTTTCCTCTTAAAAAGAGGGATACTTTTTTTTGGTGACTACCTTGGATCCATTTTCATTGGGTGATTTGAGTGCCGCAAAAAATTGCTTCGCGTTTTGTTTTCACATAAAAACTCGTTTGAAACACATCTAATGGTATAAAACAACGGGCTATACACTTATTTTCAGTGGCTTAATGCATTCTGATTGTCCATTTTTGAACACATGTAAAATCAATCGTATTAGTCAGTTTGGTCTGGACTCATCATTTTACTGAAGTTTTCCCATTTATCAGTTCCGCAGTTTGGCATGTTTTATTTTATATTCCATCCTAATTACTATTGGAAGACACTCGTGTAAGTTTGTTGGAATTCTCTGTCGACTATTTTTAAACATTTTATGGAAAACATGGTCACTATGCACATTAGATTGAACAGTCCACCAATGACGGTTGTAAAACTTTAAAACCGTGTGCATTGCCAGGTTTCTGGCAAAATCAAATCGCTTTGTTTTCCTTCCTTCAACTCGAATCTCCAGCCGCGTTTTTTTATTTGTGGAAAATAGTTGCAAAATTAAAAACAGTTGATGTCGTCGAGCACCGAAGCTAAAATCATTTTGTACGTGTGTTCCTTCGTGAGCTTTTTTTTAAATTTAAAACACCTTCCAGGATTAAAGAAAATATCTTTGTCAGAGTGAGTCTCAAAATCTTATCAGCGTTTGGTGGCAGCCATTTAGCAAGCACGAATCATAGCGCAACACTGTTGAATACGTTAGTCCAGCAAAGAAATGTGAAATTTAGTTAAATAGATTGACTGATTTATCAGTCTATCAAATTCAATGAGGAAAAACATTTTCTGTCGCTTATTTTAAATCTATGGTCAGTTTAAAACGTGGGTATCATAGTTAATTTAGCATGACATTGACATTCCAATCACACCCCTAACTTCTGATTGCGAATGCAGACAGTCGGTCCCACTGCCACAATTTTGAAGCCATGTTGCTGATGAGAGCGTAAAAATGATCTGCAAAGCTAGTCATTTTTCTGTTTCTAGACCTTTTTGTTCCTGTTACCTCCCACACCAAAAAAATCTGCTTTTTAATATGATGAAAACATCAGAAAATATTCGCAATTAAGCGAGGCTTGCATGACGGCCCTGACGGTTGATTCCACTTGAAGTAAAATAAAAGTGTAAAACGAAGAATATTTGCTCCCAGTGTAAAGAACAAACTTTTACTTCTCTGGTAGAGTTATAAAATCTTTTCTACTGTTAAATTTCAATCAAAAAACTAAACTACAGCTATCTTGCGTGTGTAACTTATCGATAATCGGGAGTGTCACAAATTATCTTTCTCAACCCAAAGGTAGCGAAAATTGCAGAGTGAAACTTCATTTGGTGGCTGTGGGAACCTGTCTTTCGTGCGAGATTTGGTCGACTGTCTAATTAGACAAAGGTGTCTGGGTTTAGTGCCGGACTGGCACAACTGCATAAATCATAAATGAGGAACTGCCCCTCTGGACAAATGCTGCTATGGTACTGAGTGTCATCTAAATAATTTAGAAACGCAAAATAACAGTGACGATTATTTTTTGTATTTTGGTGAACGCTCTTGTAAATTTCGCAGAACTTGGTACGCAGAAGTTAATACTAAAGACTGTTATTGTTTTAATGACTAAAATTACGTCTATTCTTTTTATAACGCACATCTTACTGAGGGCTCTTGTTGAAATTTCAACACTTTCTGGTAGGAAAAAATTACATTTTTTTCAAAGAATTCCTCAGGAAAGTGTTCCGCAACACAATGATATCCACCCTTGCCAACACAATCCCGCTTCCAAACAAAAGAATCCATAATTTACTGCGGGCTGATGAAGTCTAAACAGAGACATCAGAAGAAACTCTGAGGGGCACTGCAAGTTCCACTGAAATCTTATAAGACAAAACACGAGATCGCTAAATCGTTACACATGGAAAAGGCCTGTGAGGTTTTCAGTGATGTCCCTGCCAAAATTGTGTTCTGTTTCAGACTGTTTATGGATGTTCCCAATATAAAAGTTTCCAATGATTGGGTAAGAATGGAAAATCACCTTCAAAGTGGATTCAACTTTATACATTATTTTGATTTCATTGGATCTAAAGTTCAACTCAAAGTTTGACGACCTTGATTCAACCTCACTTTCAAAGCGAACCCATACGCTCACCGAATTAATGTGAACTGAGCTAATCGAAAAGTGTTATTTGGAAAATTTTACAATCCGATTGTAAGACAAGAATTATACTTTTTCAGTAACATCGTTTTCAGAGCTTGTACTCAAGGTTTTTGATCAAATTTTCCAGAAAGCACTAAATCTTACTAATGAACGTGGTCACAGAATGTGGAAATTTTGACTGTAGAAATCCCTTTTTTATCGAATAGGCAGGCCATATTACCAGCGTTGCGTGGCTTTAAATTAAACCTCAAAACTAATGTATGAATCGGGAAATTTCGCTCAAAACATTCCAATGCTTGCAAATATGCCTCACTTAAAACCACCAAACGATGGTGCATCACTGCTTAAATTCACGCGCTCCAAGTGATCAAACGTGTCCACGACAAGGTAGTAAGATAGAAGAGCTAACCGGCACAAATAATAGAGAGTCTGGATTAATCAAGGGCCTCTGCTTACGATTGCTTTTCGCATTGATTACTGGTAGATAATTTTGAAGGAACAATTTCAGTTGGAACCATTGTGAAGCCAAGGCAACGACACTATACCAAAATACCTTCCCCTTTGATTGGTGGCCGACTTCTGTAATGTCACTTAAATCCGTGGCTAGCCATAACGCATACCACTGGTGGGTGTTGGGAAACAAACCCAGTAATGTTGATGAGCCTGAAAACTGGTTTTTTAACTCTTACATGGACAGCGTAAGGACGTGAATGGTATTTGTGTGCTTTAACGCGAAATACATTAGTGATGAGAAATCAATAAGGACTAACGCACCATGCATACTGTTAATGAAGAAAGGAGAACACAAGCTATGGAAACCTCGACACAGTTCTCGAGACAATAATGGGCACTGCTCTGCACATATCAAAGGAAAACGCGTGGTTCTAACTACCGGAATCCCGGTACTTGGGCTCATATTTCGACATAGTACACTAGCCTAACGCCGACCTATTGTTATGTGAACCACAGATATGAGATTGAGTGTGATACAGGCAAGAAATTGCAGGTTCTACTGACCACAACAGCCAGAAGATATTTTTTATGGGCAGTGGATGTTTGAGAACAGTGTTTAATTATGCGAAAATGGAGGTGACACAAAAGTCTTTATTTACAGTTGTTCCTATTGGTAGAGAAAAATGACATTTGTTCCATGTACGACGCAGTGTTTAGTCTATATGGTGATGACAGTTTGAAAATGCGGTCTTAAACTAAACTTGAATAAGTGCGACAGGAGAAAGTAGGTTACTGCGATTTTTACATCGATGGGATGAAATGCCAGATACTTATCAACACTATTCCATGACTAATGATCAAGTGTAAAATTTGAAATTAACGATCATAGTAAACTCCACGTGCATCACATCAACTTGGCGTCGTTGGCACTAACTGAGGGTTTCGTAGTTTATAACATCACCTTAATTTTTATTCACGTGCTCAATGTGGATCCGATTAGAAACTGGGTTTTAACTTTACCGGTATAGGTCGAGTCTGGTGTTTAAAATTTCACACAACCTAAAAACCTTAAATGAGTGTAAATAAGCTTTCACAGACAACGGTGAACTTTGAACGCAATCAGAAACGATGATTATTTCTGATAGAGACTAAGTTCTCGAGCATGATGCAACTTCCTTTTCTGCAATTAAAAAGTGTTTTTGCTATCATTAATTATCTTTGATATAGCGCAAAGCCATCAGCATCTGTCGAGAAAAACTCAAGCCCGACTTTTTGTTGCCCTGACAATGTCTTTGTCCGAGAGGAAAATGCGATTTTGTGAAGATGATTTCAGTTCACACAAGGAAAGTGCACAACCCTTCTCACGCACAAATAGACTACTTAGAGTAATATCCGCGCAATTGCGCAATATGCGCCAACTTCGTCGTCATGGCCATTGATTTCATGCACGAACCAATCAGAATTCGAGTTGCCCTGGCCAGCGCGCGTTGAGCGTTGATGCGTGTCAGTGATTGGAGCACTGTGCATGTGTGAAGGCAGCTGCATCGGCAGTGGCTAACGTCACACAATTTCTAAACCAATTTCAGAATGCTGATGCTGCATGGTTTGGGCTAGCATGGCCGCCCTGAAGCCCGTGCTGACATTGGATTTAAATAATCGACAGTAAGTACTAGGCTTTCACTGTACATATTTCAATACTTTTAGTCATTTTCGTGGAAAGAAGGCTGATTTAGTTTTACACATAGTTATTCATTGATTGAACTTCTCTTATCTTAGTCTGACCTATTTCAAATTATTAACAAAAACGTGGTCTATTAAATCAGAATATGTTTGATTTTTGTACTTCGTGTAAAAGCAAAAGCACAACTGTTGACTAATTTATTACTTGATTATCGGTAGACCGAAAATAGAGGGCATTGTGCTCGTGGGCTGCAATGGATTAGTGTTTCATAAATGCGCTAAATATAGTGGAATCAGGTGTGCTGTTTAGCCCTTGTTCGCACAAACACATGCACACTTAACTGTGGTCACCCGGTGTTCTCCCTGGCTAGAACCACATACAAATACATGATAACTAAGTTGATGTTAGCATTGTTGCGGCAGACAAATATTAGACGTGCTGCAACAATTTTACTATCAAGAATGGAGAAAAAGGTACGAAATTATTGTTTTAACATGTTTAAATATGTGGTACAAGTTCACAAAATTCTTAAATCACGAATGCCCATAAACCGCGACGTGTCTATACATCAGTTTAAGATTGTCGTGTTCAGTTTTATGTGCGAATTCACTCAATTTGAATGTGATTGCAAATTTCGAGGTCTTAGAGTAAGATCGTCCATTGGCAAGGTTTGCAGAAACTTTCGCACAATCACTGCTAGAGTAACCGTGAGAAGTCTCTATTACGTCGTTGTGGTCTTGACGCGGAGTTTAACGCAACTCAAGCGTGCTCAGAACGTGCACGGAACAAATTGCCACAGAGACGACTGCAACAGGGTGTCGAATCACTTAGGTGACTGTGAATCCGGAAGGATGTGATAGTTAATGGTGAATTTGGGGTGCAGAAAGCAGAATTACCTAGTAACGTTAGCTCGCCGTTACCAAATCAGGCAGCTTGCACGACTACCATTTCGTTTCTATCAAATGTTTCAGCATATTGTATAGACATTTCAGTTTCTCTACTAAAATGGGAATGCCTCTTGACTCTGAAAGACACTTTACTGCCACGAGGAATTACGGACTTGGCGATTCAAGTGGCCAAAAACAGTGTAAATTAATCAAATTCTCGCTTGATATCCGCCTTACTCAAGGTTATCCGAATGTTCGTAAATAATGGTATCGGACAAAAGTATACGATTCACTTGGTTGGTATTGTGTTACCACTGTTTTTCACTACAAACCACGGTCAATTTGACGAGTAATTCTTAGTGCTGAATTCATTTGGTTTATGAATATTGCAAGGTCTTTGATTGTCAGAACGAAAATAGCCATTTTTAGCCAGTGTTGATAAAACTAGTTCGAGGCATCATTAATCTGAGCATTGAGCGAAACCACTATGCTCGAGTTTTGGTTCGTTGCGTTATAAATATGTATCCATATACTCACCAAGAATACGATTTATAGACTTATACATTGATTAGCGTGTGAAATTCGGTGAACATGTACATCCATACAGCAACCCAGTGGTCGTAAATACATTAATTTATGCCGTAATCGCGTAACCTGCACCGAATGCAACTCCTTCCCCGCTAGGCTCTGGGTCATTAAGACGCGAGAGGCATTTATGGGGGGTGGGGTATGTGTAAGGCCAAGGAAACAATGAAGTGATTTTTCGATCAAACTGGGCATTTGAAGGCAGTAACATTAAATTCCTTAAATAAGAAGGCGATCAACCAACAAATCCTTTAATTTGCCACTACATTAACAACCCTGTTTCAATAACTTTTTAATCAAGAAATCGTCTAAAACCCTTTTTTGTTTAATATCGTGAATAGGCTTATACATAAATTTTAAAACAAAAACCGTGAACTAAATTCGGGCCTAAACATAGCGGCCTTGGTAAAACGAAATATTTTACGACATTCGTAGTAGTCGCTTGATTCGCTTTAACCACCTCCCTTTAAATGGATCGGCAGATATTAGCCTGGTTTGTGCAAGAACACAGATCACAATGTGTTTGTGAATCCTTCGACTGGTTACACTAATTTAAAATAGGTAACGATGTTGTGATTGCATTGTCACTACCCAGTTATTTACTTTGGAGTTTACTCCTTTTTAACCCATAATGAACACTAAAATTGTAGAGTTTATTTTCAGAATTTTGAAGAACTTGAATTTTTTCACGTTAATAACGTGAATAACTGTCACGATTCTCCCCTTACTTACCGTGGTACCCTGCACAAGTTGCCCTTTAGTGCACTGTTTTAAACCACATGAATGTTTGACTACGTCAAACTCTTTGTAGGAGCAAATAAAGCATCGCCACAGCCAATGGCGTCTCCGGCGTTCCTTGAAAGGGGCCATGCAGTGGTGGGCGGTCACCTCTTCTCCCCGAGGCCACCAAAGCGGGTTCTGGCGGACTCGCTGATGCAGGAATCGCGAATTCTGCCATGTGATAGAGATGTCAACTTTGGAAGTCCGTTCATGCGGAAAGTCAAAGATGGTGAAAATGCCCTCACAGTAAGTCAGGCGATGATCACACAGATTCAGCTAAAATACCTGGTTTTCACCACAGTTTGTGTCACGCAAAAGTACATTTTAGTAGATGTTTGCAGCCAGCTGTGTTGCTTGTCATTAAAGCTGCTTACCTCGGGTGCTTTTGTGTCAATCTCCCAAAACTGGGCCCTGGGGAATCAGGCTATCCCGAGGTTATGCTGCACCACGTGACCAAAATGATACGTCGATGTGGTGCCAACACCTGCACCCAGTTACTGCAGCGTGCAATGCAGTTAGACGAGGAAGGGCGTTTCTTTATTGCTCTGCTTTTCAAAGTAACATCATGGTGCCACTTGGTTAAACACTTTTTTTTAGTCAAAAAATCTGAAGTAAGCCAATCAATACTTTTATGAAAGATAACATGCTAACCAAGCAAATAACTAGTTAAAATATGGGTGCCAAAATGATAGAGCAATATTATGGCTCCCTCAGTTATAATCCAGGCATTTATGAATAATTTATCTCACCGTAAATATATGCTTGGAAACTACCGTGTTAGGGTTGGACATGACCAAACAACAACGAAGGAACCCTTTGATTCGACATGTTAACTCTGTTTAGGTGCGTAAGAGACCAGTGTACATTACGGTGACTTATTTTGTGTGTATTTATCAAAAACGCTGAAGACATTCCTCGTCACATAATTCCAACACCCAATTACATGTAGATCTTTCCCTTCGGACATATTTTTCAGGGGGAACATATCTTTAAAACTCACCAACCGTAGATCTACTAAGTTAGCAAAAAAACTATGTTGAAATGTGTAGCTGGTGTTTTCCAGGATAGTCGGACTTCATGATTCGGCTGTATTTCGACCAAGCGCAAATTGAAAGACTTTCAAAGTAAACTTAAACAAACTAGTTCACGGGAAAAAAATACTGGCGGTGCACAGGTGCGTTGCTCATGCTAAAACGAACAATCTGCAAGTGTCAGATTAAATTACTGTTGTGACCCATCGAAAAACTGCCCGTCTCCCTTAGCTGTGACTGGAGCACTTTTAATTCCAAGTAGTTCGCTAACACTTAGAAAAGCTGTGAAGTTCAGTTCCCAAATCTCCTTAACATTCTCTCTCGAGTCCCTCTCAATTCGTGGAACTGCATGCTGCCACTCTGCCAAAAAAATTGAACAGGCATCCTGTGACAGCATAAGGAAGTGTCAAAGCAAGAATTTGTTTTGGTTTAAAAAGTCTAAAACCAAGTGTTATGGTTACAAAGAAAAACAACACGAGTTCATTGCAATGCATCCACCACTGTTACGATGTCCTTTTTATTCTCAAAAAGACATGGTCCTAAAAGAGCCATGGTTCTTGTCCGCATGGGATCGTTTTTACTCTCCCAGATTGATGTGTCATCCCTTAGTGCTAGAAAAAAGGTGCTATTTTTATGGCACACAACCAGCATTCGAGATGCAGCTCTAAAAAAGAAGTCAAAGGTAACCTGGGACTTCAGGCGCTAACAAAAATGTGATAACCCGAAACACAATTAACAAAATTCAACTTCTGCATCCAACCGCAAACGCCAATAAAATTAGTATTTTAATCTGGTGTTACCGTTTCAGAACAACTATTAACGTGGAGTTTCACTTTAATTGCACACAAAAGGCGATATTTAATATGGAAACCAGACGTATGATGAGCAAGTGCGATGTTCGAAAATTTTCCAGAAATGTACTTGTCGAAAACTTGTGTGACTTTAAGCTTTCGAGTTTACTATCAAATAAAAAAATTTAATTCAGTACCGGTCTAGGGAAAATCAAGAAACTTACTGTTTTTGCTACATCAGCCGCCAACTGTTGACATTTGGGAGACCGTCAAACTTGTCGTGTTTAGGTGAAAATAATTCGTTATCATTATGCAGAATCTTGGCTTTAGCTATTATTAAAGAAAACCAGTTGTGGCTGTCAAATATTGCTCGGGTAGCGAAACTTTTTTAATAAGTAAAAGAGGACATTAATGAAAGGCCAATTACAGGTGTCTGCATGCATTTGGGAGGGGGCAGTTCTTGTTCAATTTGATTATGAGTCATGAAATTCCGTCCAGGAACTTGATGAACTCGGTCCATTCAAATGCGCCCTAAAAGGTATCATCAAGATCGCGGGTACAATAGTGGAATAAATAGAGGCTTTGCCAAGTGCTTTGTGGACACTTATCATCGTGCATCACAACTCTGCATTATTTGTCTTGAAATCGAACTCATTGAAATATATGGACGATGTCATGTTGCTGGTTTTGCCTGAACAAATTTTGGGTACTGTTCAAAGCTACCTGCACAAGCGAAAACTTCAATTATGTACAAGCAACTTTTTTCCCTACAAATCTTTATTTTGAATCGCGAACAAATATGGTTTCCATACGCCTCATGCCTCCCTAGTAAATGCATGTTAACAAACTGCATCGTAAATATTTGGCTATGCGTAATCAAAATGAAATATGCGACCCATGATGCATTTTTCATTTGGAGTAGCAATTTTTTCGGTTACTGTAAGTACTTCGCTCACTTGATTCAGGCCACGCGAATTCTTAATGCAATGCTTTCCAGGCTTTTTAGCTTGAACTTTCACATGCATAGCAAAAATTACTTTTATCTTAAAAACGTAAGGTCGCACCAGTAAGCTTAATATGTTCAAATTTTTCTCAAAAAAACCATTGCAATAATCTGCTTATGCTGGTTAAGAATTGATTTCGAATCAGTGTCTTTTCGAGAAAGGAGACGTAAAAATACAAGAGGCAATATCGTCGATGCGCGTCACATGCATCATGTGAAGGTGCTGTGCTCAACTACGACTGTGGCGTTATCTTCAGACGTGACACTTTTGGAGCCCCTTGAGAGAATGGACTGATTTGGAGGCCCAATTGTCTCAGCCAAAAGACAGATGCTTATGCGATCTTCGTCAGATGATTTGAAAGCGATTTACATTGAGTGATGCGTTACCTGTGTGAACATGGATATTTTGTGTCACCTAGGGTAATGGCGTGATTTGAGATATCACAAACCTTAATTTTAAGGTGTAATACATGTTTGCTCAACAGAAGTAGAAAGCACTGCTTCAACCTAAACCTTACTGTCGAGGCTACCATGTGGCTCACCATATCTATCGAGTTTCCGCACCACTAAACGCGTATGTTTACAAGTGCACACCTTCGGGTATTTTCCACGGTAAATGACTTTGAGGGGTCATTTTTTGCATCTTTAAACAAGATCTCTCATGTAAACTGAACTCCTACCCAAGTGATTAGAACCATCCAATATTTCTCGTGTTCCAAATAACCCATGCAAACCTTACTGAGTCTTGCGTTTGGATGACTTGCATTGGCTCACGGTGGTATTTCCTAATGGAAATCGGACAAAAAAGTCCATTAAGCGCTGTTTTGTCATCCGCCTTTTGATGTGACGATGCTTCGGTCAATCTGGGATGCGGTAGACGGACGTTGGAATCGGAAATATCCATTACAGCGATTGCAGTTTCGTTTAAAGTTTCAAATGGCTAAGGGTGGAGTTCATTTATTCAATTATATAAACCTGCAGTTGGGTTTTTGAACATCAGAAAAGTAAAGTTCTGGTTTTTTAATTCAAACGACCAAAAGATAATGAACTATGCATTTTGGTTAGATGAGTTGATAGTGATCAGCACTGATTGAAAAGTCGTCAATGTGAACAGGGATAGGTTTTCAGGACGATGATTGCGGTTTTTTGTGAAATAATATTTGATAGTTTCTCTAGAGTAACGTGAAATATTTAGCTATGAGTATTCTCTTATTTCATCTTTTTTGGTATTTTAATCAGTTAAAAGGACGTATGACATAGGCTAAAAATCTTATTTATGACTACACGTTTGGGTTTTTCCATGAAGCTTTCGAAACAAATACTACAAATCCGTCGATCTTTTAAGTTCTGTTAGATATATCATCAGGACTGATTTGAATCAATTATCTCGGCCTTCCTTCTCATGATGCGCGTTAAGATCATTAACTTTCATTTGAGATAGGGGGATGTATATATCTCTCAATGTTTTAGGAAGGAAGGCACAATGGTTACCGTTGTTTGTAAAGGAACAAAATTCTGCCTTTTAGATTTAATTTGATTCGGGGGTGTTTTTCAAATTTCTTAAATTTATTTAGCTTTGCTGTTTTTCGGTTTTGCCAAACACCACTCCAGTAGCCAACAGCATGTCTCTACAAAAGCCGCTACCAGATGTAACTTCACTTCACGTGTCGTTCTTGTCATTAAAGGCGTCTTTCTCACTAGTTCAGCTCTCGTAATAGGCGATACGATGGCCGTACTCATTTAGGTCACGTTTTCACACTTACACCGGCTGTTTCACACAACACGCTATGAAATCTCAACGCTATTTCGTTAGCCGTGTTAATGTAGAAACACAACCATGTGTCATGAGTATAGTGTTGTTATGAAGACAGCATCCTTTTTGCTGAAAAATAAGCTCCACTGTTTTTACCTCCGCAGGCGTCTTTTGTGGAAACCGACAGCGTTATTTCTTCGTGTATGCTGACCTCAGAGAGTTTTTACGGACAACCGGACACAACTTCAGAGGCAGAGTTTGCGTCAATAGACGACCCGAGGAAAGTCGATGGTGGAAACACAAAGGCTGAGGCGCTGGAAGCGACTTCCGTCGGCGACTTGCCAGCTCCAAAGGTGAGGTTGCAACGTCAATCTTGGTGGCATTTGAAGTCTTTGATTCTAAGAAATCCCACAAATGCATCACAACATGAATTTAGTTTTGTTTCCCGTCCACTTTGTTAAGTTTGGCCACTCTTTCATATTCAGTCTTTCTAGGCATGAAAGATAATGGTGTGAGAGTTTTAGGTGCAAATTCGTTTTGTCCATAATTTAAAAACACTTTCAGTGTTGCCGAAACTGTGCTCTATTTCGTTACTGAATTTGACCAAAAGGTCTCTGTTCGACTGTGCACTAGGGGCAGGCACTTTTTTAAAGATGGAATCCTAGTTTGATGAAAGTGTGAGCGACTAGTAAAAGTGGCTGATCAGAACTTTACGGATTTTTTAAATAACGTTTTGCTTCGTCCGCTTAGCTCCGGAAACGGGACGTCAATTGGGGCGACAGGAGTTCCATCAGACTTTCAATTGAAGTTCCCAAATCAGTAGCTGATGCATTCTCTCCCAAGGTTCTTGAGGAGGTATGTCTATGAAAGCACCAAATATCAAATGTGCTTACACGCTTACACTCACCCATGGTAGGCTTATGATGAAAATGGAACGTGATAAGATACATATCTGTCCTTGTTACAGTTAATCAATCTCAGAGGATTTGACAAAGCTGCAAGAAAAATAGGGAAATCGCAGCTCTTAATTCAGCCGAGGAATTGGTTTCACTAAGTAATTAAATTTATCAATGGATTGACATTCTTGGAGTAACTTTGTGGCCATTAATAAAATTAAGAATGTCTCATCCCCGAACGTTTTGAAGCTCAACCCAATCAACAACCTTCTACACTCCACACCCTAATGTTCAGTCTGAAGGTGAACTTGGTTTTGTGCTTATACACATAAATCTCGGTGTTATTTCCACGGAATGTAATTTACTTGTTTTAGGGGGGCACAACTGCAAGTTTTGGTGTAAAATAAATGTGACTTTCACAATTGATTGGTCTGTAGTTTGATTTTGCGTCAAAGTTCACAAATCTAATTTGACAATAGTACCTGATGATATGCTGAATTTAATTTTTTTTTCCTTATCAGGTGAACGATTCGCGGTATTTTAAAATTTGTTTCGGTACTGAATTTTCCGACGAAGAAGAGGAGAATAGATCACTGGACGATGTCAGCACTACCAAGAAAGGGTTAGAAATCAATCTAACCTGCTCCATGACAAGTGTATCGACAAAGAAGGTAGTTATCGTATTTGGGTGAGATCTGCGCCATGCAACCTGACATTACAGATGCAGACAAAATGCCATCTCGTGCTGGCGACTGAAAACCTTACGCTTGTCTGACTGGTTGTTTTTCTGTGGGTGTTCTAGGAGACAAAACAAAACGATACAATAACAGTTTCCGCTATGGTAACATCACTGGCTGATTCTAATTCCAATTTTCGTTTTCAGTTAATATTAGCTCAGTTTGAACATTCAAAGAAAACTTAACTTACCTAAAAGTCTTTATTTTCAAGATTGACACTGATTTGAGTTCACTTCACTCCTTAGACGATTAAAATCATGGTTTCTCTTATTAGAAACTTGGAGGTTTGTTTATTTACACTAAGAGGACCTTCATGCTCATGGCAGTATCAGGATTTCATGTAAAATTCAAGTCCTTGAAGTATGTCAGGCTCAATCAGCAGATGTGTAAATCATCCCTAATTAACGAGTTCAAATGTTGATGAATTTGCTAGCCAAACGCCAATAAGACGCACGAATACCTTTGCTGTCTGGTACCATTTAACTAATTTAAAAATCCGGTTTTTTAAAATATTACTTGTCACTACCGGATAAGTGTGAGTGGACAGAGTCGAAGCGGATCCATAACAAGGAGACAATTCGTCCTTTTAAGTTGTGCGACCCTCCGAAAAGTCATGACACGTCTGTGTTAATGTCAACAAATAAACAAACAATAAATGCTAGTCCTCAGATTCGAAAGCATTTCGATTTCAGATTTCAGTATCTGGCATTTGCTTGGCGACTTAATTTTAATTTGTTGGGGCCATTTTTCTACTTTTAGCTAGAGAAACGGCAGTAAAATATTTAGAACAGCTCATGCATTCATTTCCTGTGTAGGATTTAGAGGCTCCACACATCCGCTGGTTTCAAAAGACTTTAATTTTGTCTGAATGATTTTTGAGTTCTCCTTTAAGTGCAGAACGTCATGGAATTTGAAAATGACTTGAACGCTTGTTTACTGCTCCGTGGTCCAAAATAACACAAGTACCACCATAACCTACGATTAGTCAAATGGTTGACCTAAAGGCCTTTCAGCTAAAAGTCCACTATGACTCTCGTTCTAATTTTACCCTCTTGTCACGTTTATAAAATGTGCCAAACTGGCTTCTTGACCACCTTTCCGAATCAGTAAACCGAAGTTCAAACACAGAACCATCCCGTTCCAACCTGCGCACTTTCTTTGATGTTTTTCATATCTGCGTCCCCTGCCTTTCAGAGATACACTCGACAGCAGTAAATACTTTTACTAATTGACGACATGGTGCACGTTCCCTTGGTGCTGGTGCCCAGTAAATGTGCATTTTTTGGAGTATTGCAAATCGGAGCCACGCATATAACTGCGGTTTATAACAGTTTTTCGGATTTATTCGAATTAGACTTGATATTTCCACCCAGACGCAAATAATGTCAAGCCCACATGGGTAAAAATGAAACGGATCAAGTGCACATAGGCGTGTTTTTTTTTAATATTTTTTATGCATTCTTAAAAGGTGATCCTTCCAATGGGGAACACATTGTGCGCATGGCGTTTGAGCTTAGTTTCGGTCAAGTGTGACTGGGAGAACCATTCACTTCGCGTATATTCTTCTCATTTTCGTTTGAAGCTGTTTGTCCCCTGGAGCCTGTTTAATCCAACTCCAAGGCAAACATCCGAATACACCTGCATTTGCTTTTAACTTAGCTAAGCATTAGACAGTAAAACATTAAATGGTTTTAGCAGTTTACACTTCTGTTTTACTTGAAGGTTAAATTTCACTAAAATTTGCGCAAGAGCTGCTAAAAGTCCAACGAAGAACTCTAGCTCACCAGATTGGTTGTTATTTAGCACGCTATATCATGATTTATTTTTCAATGAGCGTTTACTTTATAAATCGCGGCTTTTGTGAAAAGAATATAGATTAACGTTTAAGTTGTTGCTTATTTCTACTGCAACGGAATTTTAATAGGCTTCAAAGTCATGAATGCGAGAAACAGTCCAACGCATTGCTGTTGCTGCTGATGCCGATACAGCTGACCATGCATACACTAAGTGGTTGCGTGACCATTGTTGCCTACCTTATAATGTCCAAAATAACAGGGAAAAACCCTGTCTAATCACTTTTATTTAAATTCTGATAAGTTAAAAAAATTTTCTGGCTGCTATGTTAGCTTTCCTCGGAAGTTACCATTTATTTACCTTGTGGCATCATAATCCAATGTAATTCCTCCCATGCTAAGGACGTGAATGGCTTGGTGATAAAGCCACCGTGATAGGTAAAACTTGGACGAAGATAAAATAAAGTTCAAATCAGGGATTAGTTCCAAGTTGTGGACAACCTGATAATATTGAAGAGATCCTTTTTGATCACCTAGAAGTGTAGCTTGCGGTTGCAGCTTTCAAGACCTAAGCTGTTTTCCGAATTTATAGGAACCCTCTTTATGGGTTAAACCTCGGTCAGATAGCCGATTCAAATTCATCTTTTCACACAATCCCTATTTGCTATTTTTATAAAAAGTTACCTGATAAGCCTACCATAACCGCTTAGTCAAGCAGAATCGTTGAAACAAGGTTTATGCTGTTGAGGCAGTTGATTTAACTAAGTTTAGACTTTTCAAAGTGATATCGCCGTCCTGCCAAATGCAGCAGTAGTGTGACACCTCACCTTCGTCAAAAAGGCAATTTTATTGCCAATATGCATTACAACATTTCGGTGGGTAATGTAATATAGAGGTTCCTGTATGGGTCTTGAACCACACCGGAGCTGCCAAATTGTGCTGTCAGGGAATGATGGAGTCAACCGTTTATTCGATAGCTCAACCCCCTTGTGCGTGTGTCGTCGCTCTACGTGCGGTCGCGTTTTACCAGTTTATCTTGGGTGAACTGTAAGATACAGTTGACTGAATGCCCAGATGAGTGGTGAGTATTAGGGGGTCTGTACACAGGGGTGTTAGATAAACAGTGTCCTCATGTGTTGGGGTCGCCGTGGCCGAGGGAGTAGCCCGTCTGAGTATTCAAAAAACTATTACAAAATCCAGTATTCACTTGACGAAATCACCTGTGAATGGCATTCGAGGCCTCTGATCCTGCTGGTTTTTTCCCTCCCGTCCCCCACTCATTTTTGGTGTTATTTCTTGCTGCCATTTCAGTTCTTTGAGTACATGTGCCGCCGAGGCAATTTTGAATCCCATTCTTGGGATGTGGCATATATATATTTTTTGGTTTCTAGCCAAAAAAATCCAAGAAGACGAACATATCGTCGGTTGCTGTTGTACGCAATTTGGCGTTTTCTTTATCACATTCAACCACAAAAAGTATCTTTGGGAGATGACGCGATGCGTCGGCGTGCGGTAAACAAACTTGCCGAAATATTCGTGTTTATTGATTACTTGTACGTGGGAAGGAAGTTGACTGTTCGGCTGCCCCGCCCACTCGGAATCATGCACTGGCTGACATCACCTCGGTTGTCTTGGGACTACTTTCATAGTGTGATTCATCGCCGCCTCCGAAGACCAATTAAGAGGAGACTGGTGAAACCGTGGGCTGTTAGCTGTCTTAAGCGTCAAGGGCTGTGGGGAAATAAAAGAACGTGAATTTTAGGCTTTGTATTGGCGTCTCCTGTAGATAACGAAGTGTTCACACACTTTTTAAACAACGGGAAATAGGTTTTGACGATATATTTTTGACTGGATCATCACTCCTCTCGCAATAGTCAAATGAATAACAACACATTTTGAAAAAACATTAATACAGACAAGAACTTTCAAGTTTAGATATATTCAACGTTTTCGCATTAGCATGCACAAATTAGATTGCAAAAATCTGACTATATAAGTCTTATTTCGGCATTCACTAACTGTTTATCCCCCTAATTTTTGCTTATTTGTTAGTTTTTATGCGGCCCTGAAACTTTCCTGAGGGCATAAGCTATCACCTTGCGTGATTGAACACTTGTTTTAAATGTGTCAGTTACTTGCTATCCAAATTCACAAGATGTATCTATGAGGATCCTTTCTTTTTCGTTTAGCGAAAAAAGCCGTTGATGAAAGTCTGTTTTCTCTCAGCGGCGACCTCCGCACTGGTAAGATAAGAAATGTTTTTAGATAATTAAGTTACCATACACAACCAACTCTAATTTTCAGTGTCGTTTTGGCACTTCAAGTCATCCTTCGATGAGATCATCAACAAAGTTCTGGATTGTGTTGCATGAATGCTGTTAATGAGGCTCCAAACGTGAAGTATGCAAACTTAGCTTCTTCTGTAGAATGTCCAGTAAATAAGTAATAGATACTTGTATCAACCACACACTTGTAAAAGAAATGATGTAACTGGCTTCAGTCTATGTGAAGCTCTAGGAGACTTAAGGAGGTGAGAACACTTTGAGCTGTTTGCTAACAATGGCACGATATAAGCCTACTTAATAGCTATACTAAATCATTTATTTTCACTAGAGAGCTAACACGCACAGTTTCCGACAAATTCGGGCTACAAACCAAGCCGTGACACCACCTCCAATCGATGCTTTATTGTCATTTATCACTTAAAATTGAAAAATTCGCGGTAATTTTCTTGCATAAGTGTCCATAAAAAACTAACCATTTTAAAAACACAATTGCATCCTGAAAATAATCTAGCTTCGATCATTCGTGTCAAGCCTGTGCTATTTCAACTGTTCCCTGTTAAGTTGATGGTTGAAATTATTATCGGCCTAACCAACTGGTAACAAATAAACATGAATGCAACGGGTTTTTGCTAAACTCTTCCTGACATGTTTATCAACACATTCTATGAAAAGTTGTGATTGACCGATTGTATTTCTTCAATGACACCTTTCATTAGTCTTCGAAAAGTTGTTGCGAGTTTTGGCCAATTGCATTTATTTAAAGTAACCCCGGTTCGCTTGATTCTGTTGATGAATGTAATTGGTATGCAAGGCTGTTTTCTGGATCATTTTAACGGACTCAGTCTACATTCCCACCAACGAACATATCGTTCACGCTAAAAGGGAGTGGTAATCGAATTTGCTAGAGCTTGATATTCTCTCGAGTTATTTTTGAGAGTCGCAAAGCGAGGGGCTCACTTAGACATTCAAATTTCTGCAGATTGCCATTTGCTGAATCATTCAATACACGAACTTGTTCATTGATCACTTTCTGACGGTCCTCTGCATCGTGATTTAATCACTGATAGTTGTCGTTGGATTCTTATCATGCCGGATAATTCTTCTTGTCACCACCACTTGCATATTTTTTAATTACATTATTTTTTTTGGTAAAAAGGCATCCTATTTAACTGCGAACCAAACATGGAGATTCCTATTTGTACTATTTGCATTAATGATTAATTAATGCTGTTGACTCTAATAGTAAAAGTACTCTGAAACCAGGACCTGATCATATTAGAGTGCACAAGGTTTCCCAGGAGGTTTGGGACCTCGGAATTATGCCAATTTTAAATTGATTTGATTGCGTGATTCTGTTTCATGTAATGTCCGGCAAAAGTAGCTAGCTTGATGTTAACTAGCTCCCGAAAATGAAATGTTGAACAGAAGTACATTCGGTTTAATTTGTGGACTTGATCATTTGATGGAAACAATAAAGCACGGTCAAAAATTCATTGATGAAATGGAAAACCTAATCGCCCAAGTTCTAAATGGATAGCAAACAAGACGATTTGAAATGTTTATTCGATGGAAATGAGAATCACGTGACACTGTCCAATTGCATTCTCTATGAGATTATTTCCCCCTGGTTTCCTTTTATATCTGAAGCTTCAAGTAGGTTCAAGTAGGTTCACACCTTCATTAATTAAACACTCTCGATTCATGTTTGTTACATGCCGCCATCTGTCTGAAAGGAAGGCAACCAAACAAGCTCTGACCCTGATTGAGCAAGATATATATTTGAACATCTCATGGGGAAGCTTTGTGCACTTAATCTTGGGTATAGTTGGTCACTTGTGCGGTAGCAAAGTGCTGTTTTCACCCCATCTACTTTTACTCAAAGTTAACCGAGGTGGTGATGGAACACAAGCACTTATGCACCCTTCGTAGCCTCCAACTGGAATCAACTCAACCTCACTTTGTTGCGCATTACCCACATACTCTACATTCTTTTTAGATCGGTGTTATCGAGTCTGAAGACGGGATGCTGTCGATGGAGGCTCTTCAAAAGCTCTCCCTTCCTCAGATCCAAATAATTGTCAACGACTTGCTCAATCAAATAAGTGGTGAGTCAAGCTTGCGTTTTTTTACCTTAACACCATGGACTTTTAGAAATCATTTCCTCTCTTTAACTTCTACACGATATAATGGTTTTCAAGAGTAAATGACGTGCTTCATTTATAAATATCGGCGTTCGGAATACAGTCAGATTACCTCAAACGGCCCTGTCTGTGTGGATTTCTGCGTGTTGCCGATGCACAGTAATAAATGAAGGCAAATTAAACTTTATTGAACTGATCCGCTGCTTTTTCCCTTCCCTAAAATTGCATAATTTCAAGTTTCTGTGTTTAATTATTTTGCTCTGGTGTTAGTTGCAGATTACATTTTTGATTTACAAAGAAAAGTACTATAAGTAATTAAAAGCAAGTATAAAATAGATATTTCTTAAAAGAGAGTAGCCAGCTTTCGGTTTTCACTATAGACTTTGCAAATAACTAATACCGAAATTGAGCCTTCGCTGTTTATAAAACAATGGTCGTCACTGCAGACTCGTATTTTGTTTCCTCAAGATATAAACCTGGTGAAATAGGTTCATATTCTTTCAAAGTAGTGGGTTAACAGAACGCAAGGGGTAACTGTTTGGATTGTTGGCACAGTTTAACGAATTAACACAGTTTCAACAAATTTGCGTTTTTGGACTAGAACTTTTGGCAGCTCGCAGCTAACTCTTTTTTCTGAGTGTCTTCATTTCACGTTTTTCTTGACCAGTCAGTAAAAAAAACTTTTGGAGAAAGCAAACTAGATGAGCCTACATGCAGGTCAAAAGTCAGTACTTTAGGTCCAAAATTCTATCGCACAAGGTGTCAGAATTCATTAACGCAATGACCTCTCGCTTTTAGCGGGGTCAACGAGCCCATTCGCACCGCTGACCAGATGTGTGTCATGTTGCAGTACCCTGGACCCTAATTTTTAAATCCGCTTTTTGTTATTCTCGTAAGCGCCTGATCTACCTTTTAGTCCGCCCATTCAGTTCAGAACTTGCAGAAAGCTCAAATCTTTGAGGTTAATAAACTTGGGTCTAAACCTAACCACGGTGGAGAACGATGGAAACAGTCTAGTACTTCTGCCTGGTAGAGCAGGACAGATATGTGGTTCTCCAGTTTGTTGAAAACAAGTAGCGGCTATTATGGTAGAGTCCACAAGATGACCCCTTTAATAAGATGTGGGTTTAAGTGAGACCGATTTTAAAATTCAAATGAATCACTGCTTACTAACATTTGTTGAGGGCCCCGGCATGTTGTCTTGAACCACGCCGGGGCCACTGCGATTATCTAGGCCGAATACGTTACCCTGTGTTCCCGCGAAAATATAGAAGACCAGAGTGGGGAAGGCACAACCATTTACTAGACCGCTCAACCAAGTTGTGTCGTGTACTTTTACAGTTGAGTGGACATGTAAAAATGAACACAGGCGTTTGTGAGGTCACATGGCCAAAGCGGGAGGTGGTGGTACATTCAGAGGGGTAATGAACCAGCGGTCTCACGTGTAAGGTGGGGGCGTGTGCTGAAAGCTACGAGAACAGGGTTATTGGACGTGAATCAACACGATTCACTACACATTATTTACTTCGACCCATAAGGCTCTTTAAATCTCTAAACTCCACCAGTTATGGAGAATTTCGCATCAGGTCTTTTACCTCTTGTACACTTAAGATGAATTTATACATTTTGCTTGCTCTGAAACATGAGGGCTTTAATAAATGCTGGAATCATCAGTAGTTGTCGCTATTCATCTTGTTGTACCCGCAAGAGTCTGCAGTTGGAAGACATCTGGCGAAGTAATTAGATCAAATGATTTTACTAGCCAGACGAGCAATTATAGCTATTCTTGTAGGTTTTTTGAACAAAACGCGACTTCAGAAGTGTTTCAAGTTGCATCCACGTTGCGCCAAAATGCTATTTCAAACTGTGGCAAACGGAGATTATGAAAAAGCACCCATTTAAGTAAACCAGCGCTCACTCTACAATTATAAAACAATATTTTCGTGGAAATTTACTTGCTTTGCCCTTTTGTCATGCTAATGTAGGACTTCTTACATTTCTTAGTTTTGGTTATTTTAGCAAACAACCTTTCTATCAAATGAGGTGATTTTAATATGCTAATACTGGTCATTTTGACATGGTATAGTATGAAATCTGTAATGTGAATAAAAATCGCATTCGCGGAAGTTGCATTTAGATTCCTTATGGGCAAATGAAATGCCGGCCCAAGCACTTCCTCTAAACTGAATCGGATTTTGAAATGAAGTAAAGATGAGCGGACACGAAGCAAGGAAGGCCTTCACAGTCTTGTGCCTTTATTTGACAAGGCTGGTCCCATTAATCTAAAAACCCACAGCCACGGGTCATCACACACGCTTGGTGGCCTCGATAGCTCGAACGAAGTGTTAGACTCTCATAATCAACCTGTAGCGGCCTCTTTTGTGGTTCATTACCAACCACATAACATGGTGGCAATCATATATTCGGTCACACCATTATCGCTTCCTCTCGGATTATTCCCTTATTCGCTTTCCCCTAAGTTAACTCCCAAATTAATCTTTAGCCATCTTACGCACATGACACAATAACATTTTACCAACATTTAGTTAATGTAATGAAGCGGCGTGTTTCTAGTCTCCTGGGCGGCGGAACGCTTTATGACCATGAATTGGATCGTGTGCACAAACCCAAACATTTACATGACTGAAGGTACATGTAATTTCTGTGGTTTGTGTAAACACACGATTGTTTAAAATGGGGGATGCAGCTGCTTCGACAAAGCAGGCAACATGACAAAATACCACCTACGGGGCAAGTCTCTTTCGACCCGTAGTTAACCCCTGCCGTAGGGTTTGAAAGTTGCCTTTTCGGAGCAAAAATTTCGATTCAACTGATCTTTCAAAAGACTTCCTTGCAGATTTGATTCAAGATTTAAGACTATTTTTCATGCCTAGTGATGAACTCACTCATATTTCTTCGTTTTTACTTGATTTGCTATATGTGTAATTGGTTTAATAATATGCAACTACAATGCACTGGGGCAACTAACGTGATTGCAGATGAGGTAACTGTTATGTTAGATGGTTGGCCTTGCTAGGCTTAGTAAATATATATCACGGAAAATGAATTTTTCATTTTGACTTCTGGTAGTGGTGACCAAAAACCAAAGTCTCTTCATACTTGTTTTGTTAATCAAATGATTAGCTACATAAGAGTTAGCCAAAACCCCTGGCAGTACAATCTAACCACCTTCCAACACTAATCATTTATTTATTTACTTCATATTCAGTCCTCCTTATTGGTAGTAGGCGGTGATAAATTTAGGGGCAGTGTGTTTTTGCTAATCCCATACCCGTGAAGAAGAGACTGTTCATGCCTGATGTATCCATGAAATCGAGAACAAATCATTTCGGTAAACAGTTTGCGAGAAAACTGATACAAGTTATGAAATAGATGCTAAATGAAATTTGTTTAAGTAAGTAAGTATATTTATGTTTCGATATTGTGCATCAACTATGCACTCGAACCAATGCACAGTTTGTCTTGTTAAAAGGCAATTTGTGCAGCCAGATCCCCCGTTTTTTCTGCAATAGCAACAGTAAATAATTTAAGCCATATATACTCGCTATTCAACTGCTATGTACGGTGAATATAAATGTCTCTGCTATGCACTCGAACCAATGCACAGTTTGTCTTGTTAAAAGGCAATTTGTGCAGCCAGATCCCCCGTTTTTTCTGCAATAGCAGCAGTAAATAATTTAAGCCATATATACTCGCTATTCAACTGCTATGTACGGTGAATATAAATGTGTCTAGCAATGCCGAAAAACAGATAATCTTTTCAGACATGGAGGCTTTAAGATCGCCGACTAGGATGATTTGAACTCCAGTTTACTGTTTGCGTTTCAGTTTGTCACTGCCCATCGAGTCCCATAAGTTGTGCCTCTTAAAACCTTTTCGAAATGTAGTGTTTTTTGTAGTTTTTCTTCCAATCAAAACTCTTAAACGAATTTTTCGTAAATTACAGAACTTGTCCATTGTATATATGTCATTATTTGTTCTAGAACACGAATCACGTACTACATTAGTGGTCCATTGTTTAATTGTTGAGTCGGCTTTATTACGCTTAAAATCCATTCTAAACGACTTGCGGGTCCCGAAGGTAGGTGAAAGGACATTTCAGGTGTCATTGCAAGCTACCATTCATGGCTTTACCTTTAAATTGAGAAAGAATGGACATGACAATTTTTGCCAGGATTTCCATGCTATAATGTTTTCCCTCAGATTTTTGCAATTATCATGATATTGTATTTAATTACAAAATAAGCATTTAGTTGGTTACGCTACTACACCACGCTATCTTTGGCTACTGGTTAGTATTCCGGATGATCCGAGGTGGTACCATGCTGCGACTCTGGAGGATACTACTGCGAGGTTTTCACGTGAATTTAAGCAAACTGCAGGCTGCAAGTAGTCATTGCATACCACAGGGAACTTTAGAAAATTGGTACCGTATAAATGCGACATTTTTGGTAATGGCATTTCAGTAACGCAGCGTGCAAAGTGACAAGAAAGCACCTTACCAGTAGACATTACTTGTCACAGGCGGAACTTAAGGTCCGTGATGTCATTTGGGACGTAACAGTAGCTTTCTTGCAATGTTCTCTGTGGATGTTTAACTAACCCCTTCGACGGAAGTTCCGCCTGGGTAATCACGGTATGAAATAGCATATTGTCAAAATTTGTGTACAACAGGAGTCCTTCTACCTTGCCGCAGGAGATACTGTGTGAGGGCTGTTAATGGCATGAAGTTTTAAATTTCTTAAAGGAACCTCTAGATTAATAGGGGGCGAAGTTTGGTAGTGAAGAGGAATTGCGCAAATTTCAGTTCATTATATGAATGCCACTCACATATTTTACTTTTGAGGCGCAAATGCAAAATCGCACTAAAAAGCTGTGCAACAGGTATCGATGCTCACAAAACAACGCTAATTCCAACTTTTGCCAATTCCATGTGACCCACCTGTGGAGCACTCTGTTTTTAACTGGGGACGACTAACATGAGCACCTTGTGGATGGCAATGAGGTTCTGATGAGTCGATTCGAGGCGGCATTAAACCTAAGGCAGTCTAAAAGTCAACCAGAATGGAGGCCTTCTACAGATGCACTTTTTCTTGATGTGTGTATCATTCTTGAAAAGTTGTCTTCGCGCAGATTCCCTTCTGGAGCATTTCGAACAAAATGCATAACAAATGTCCTGCAATGCGGCTGAGGCTAATTCTATTGGAAATGCTTGCTCACACACTTAATATTCCATGTGTGACCCCTATAGCGCTAGACTTGCTAGTTGAAAAGGCAGAGATCTTCCAACAGTGTACTCCAGATTTTTTCGTACAGATCCGTCCGATTTTGCCACCACGTATCGCGAGTCGATGTTCCGGCATTTTAAAACACACTTCAGCTTTGATTAGGGCCCTATTTATTTAAGGCCCCTTTTTCCACTTATATTTTGCAAATGTGTTTGCTTTTAGAAAAAAACCTCCAACTTATGAAGCAATTGCCTCTACGTGACGACCTTATCCTTGAAAAGGAGGAGAAGCAAGCCTATTTGGATAGGTGTTCTGCGTAAGTTCTGCACTACGTTTGCTGTTGTGTCCGGATAAAATTGAAATTTGTGCTGTTGCGTTTTTTCGTTCACCGTACATGCTATGAGAGTTGCGTTGCGGCGTGAGTTAGGCCAACACGGAGCTGCAGCTGCGATAGGTCGGTGAGCCTGGAAAACTTTTCATTATCTAGGCTTATGTAGGTTGACTGGTTTCATTGTTTTAATGACGTTTCCTATATGGTCTCTCAAATTATTAATTTGTTCTCTTAATAGAAGGCATTGACGCCTATTTGGAGTTGTCCGTGTGGCTTTTGTGTTTTCACATGTCTACAAGCCAGGTACCTTAGCTTTAAAAGTGTAAACAATTTAAGCAAGTGACGCAAATCAGAGGTAAAGTCTTGTTCCTTGATTTGACTTGCATAAAATCGGTGCTTCTTAAGAAGCGGATTCACATTACCATCAAGATATTTTGTGCGTCTGGAGGTGTGCTTGAGTAGCAGATCTATTTACCGAACTGCATCCCGAGCTGCCTCCTCCCCGGTGCCCCCTACTCAACATGCGCAGTCAACACTTTCCCCCCTTACTCGAGCTGCTGTCTCGGACCAAGCACTTAACTTCCTCTAACTTTATTAGAATTTGCTAATATGGGAAAAAGGCATATGTACTTTATTTTGAGTTCACTGTCACATATTCCTCACGTTCTTCATCAAAGCGTGAGTCCTGTGTTAAATGGCATCTCGAGGAGTTTGAATGGTAAAAAAACAGTAACTCGATCACGATAGTGCGTGCTCATTCCACTGGTACACTTGTAAGATCTATAGGAATAAACTCAGCCAAGATGCAGCACTGATGGCTGCTGATGTGCAAATTCCATGAGCGCTGTTCACTGTCACATTCGTAGAAGATCTGTTGCCAGCTCCGTAGAATTGGCTTTCCGCTATTGGCAGCACCTACTATTCCTTGACGTTACATCTTACGAGTATAGCGGAAAATTAAAACTAAGATAGATCTTTTTGGAAATTAAACCTGATCTACAACTCTAAAGAGAGATGACATTGAGTCTATTAGCACACACTTTAATAAACGCGGATTGTCAGGTGCAAAATGCCTTCTGTTTCCTCAACATTGGTGAGTCCGATTCGAAGAGGTGATGACTTAAAATGGGGTAAGATCACTACATTCGAATTTCGGTCCATGCCGTGATACTGAGGACATCGTCGTTAAAGCTCTCAGTCCAAACCGCTATTTCTGCACGTCAGGTAAATTTGTACAATGACTGATGACGTCCGTCCATGAAAGGGAATTGCAATGTTTTAAAGTTATGATAATTCTGCAACATGCATTCGTAGACGCACGTAAATCGCTTTGTCTTCGTGCATTTCTTTTTTTTCAACCCCAACTTACCATCTTGGGTGTCATTCGTCTATATAACTCATTAAACCTGTTTTTTTATATGTTGTTTATTCCTTCCACCTCTTCTTGAACAAACGCTATTTATTGGACCATGTTAATTCATAATCGCCACATTCTGCTCCGTGCTACATTCCGTAAACCATTTTTGGTTTGATAAATTCAGAAGTTGGCTTATGTTAAATTTGTCGTACTTTTTTGCTACCACAGAAAAAACCGTTCACGCAGTTATCGACCCTCTCAGAACCATTACGCTTCGCCCATTGGTCCAAAAAACACCGCTACGACAAGTGCATTCAACCCCAACCCTGAATACCGGTATCCATACAACTCTCCACCCCAGCGACTATCTTCGGACAGACACGACAGTTGTGCACCCCCTGCGCCGAAAACCGACACCCAAACCACCTCCTCGGTGGGAACGCGCCTGAAGACCTGCATCAGCCAATTCTTCAGTGGTCGTCGTCGTCAACGCCAGCCCCAGTCCTTGTCTTTTGAAAGCGCTAATCTAAAGTCAAAGTCATTTTAAACCACGTCACCAACCTACTCACATTATTTATTTTCTTAAATACCTTGTAAACACAATGGCAGACAACGCCTTTGCATTATGCGCGTTTGCATATACTTTTGAACGCCGACGCCAAAACAAGTTAACAATAACCGAAATAGATTTGAAACTGAGACTATCCCACAGTGATTGCAATACATTGGGCTTTACTAATGTGATTCTTTATTCCGTAATAACACAGACCCCTGGGTTATCAGGCCTTGAAGCATAATACTTCGATGAAAGGTTGTCACATAAAATGCAACCTCATGATGATGTTTGGAAATTATTCAACCGATCGAGGTGAGCTTATGCGAAGCGGAATAACATGTTTCCAAGTAAGCGAGTTAAACAACATGGTAAACAGGCATGTGATCGTTGACTCCACCACGTAATCTGTCCCGTTTTCATCCCTTAACAATGCATTGCATTGTTTTCATACAACCGAGGCATGACCGATAGCAACAAGCGAATTTATCATAACTGTTTAAGCGGATTGGAAAGAGTCGCAGCTCTGCTGTTTACCGACAACAGATTTCCACATAGTGTAGGTTTGAGAAGGCTGAAAATCATTTTAACCCGATTGGGCGTTGTTCAGCTGAGGTTTTTAATGTTTGGCTACTTAAATACAATTTAGTAACGAGACAGAAGGTAGCACATTCTGTCAACTATGAATACGGAAATTAACCAATCATTTGCCGAAGCGATTTTGATGGCCCTGAAAGCCAAATTAATCTCACTGACTTTAACAGTTCTGAAGTAGACTTTCGTTATAGTGTAGGTGGTGAATGTTGACGCTGTTTGTGACAAAAGGTCTGAAATTGTCAAGCGTCGAATAAGGAAAAAGTAACTTAATTTCATTAATGTGAATAAGCCTCCTTGTAACAGGTTTTTATATGTAAAATTCATTTTAGAGGAATGCTTTTTTGGGTTCTTGTGAGCTTTCATTTATCAAATTTTAAAGTACTTATATTAAACTGTTAATCATGAATCCAGGTTATGTCCAGAATCAAACATTTGCACGAGCGCATAGAGCAGAAGTGCTTGAGTAACTGTGACACGTTTTTCTTTTCAATTTGGAATTCTGGAGGTTGATGAAATGTGAAAGCTGTAAGCAATCAAATCGCAAGGGGATCACAGTAGACAAAGCGCATTTAATGAGCCAGCGGTTTAGAAAGTTTTTGGGAACTTTCAAGATCGTGCTCTCTGACAACTAGCATCGGACAGGGGTCGAATTGCATGGTGCATTGTGAAGTAGGATCAAGTGCTGAAGATCTCACTGGACAGAGATAATGCTCCTGCGTCTCTGTTGACATTAGAAACTGAATTACCATGACGCCATTCCGAGGCCATTGTCAGCTTCCCCGTCTACTGCACGCAAGGGGAACGTGCGCCGTACACTTAACCACCGTTTCAGCATTTTATAGGTCGGCTGCAGGCTATTTTAGACTTACTATCATTCGATAAGTCAAAAATAGCTCGTCAAACCTGCGTCAACTCCCGGAGACAATTTAACAAAGAGAAAAGTACTTCTACTTGTCGAAATCACCCTCTCTGTTTGTTCCCTTAGCATCCCCGTATGCATCTGTTAATGGTGCACACATTTAATTACAGCTTTCTCAGTAACTGAAACCTCTTTTTGTTAAGTGGCCACATGGATTAACATCTCAGCACCTTTAAAAGCTCAACGTCCAAGTACTCTTTTCAGGTGCTTTACAACTTGACAGAGTTGTAAAGACCACCTCAATGAGAGTGGAAATTCTTCCTGTTTGGGTTCGCGTACACAAATTCAGCGCATATCAGGGGCATGCAGCAAATTTGTAATGCAGCAATATCAAAAGATGACTCAAAGAGAGGTGTTCATGCGTCAAGACGCGAGTCGAACATAGGGGGGTAATTTTGTGTGGTCTAGTCGTAAATCTTAGTGGTTTTATTGGGGGTGTTCTCGGCCTCATCGACTAACCGCCCCTGCCAAAAGCTGCTTCAAGCTCGCATGAAACACACCCGGTGAATTCGAGACGATTTATTCATTCAAGAAAGTCATCTCTTTGGCAGTGCTAAATGCTCAGCTGGTATAAGCAGGCAACCCTTGCACGCAATAACTTTATAACTCGAACCTTGATTACAGCGTTGGTGGTAGTTCACATATCCATTGAGAATGTCACAATTCCCCATGCATGCACGCCATGATGCCATAGTTATTTAGAGAATCCTCAAGTTTTGCAGTGCTTAATACTTGTAAGAGCTACCGAATTGAACCATTTTTAAAAGAAGTAATGCATCACTGATGATTGGTTATATATTCTAGCCAAATAATGCTTGCTACTTTAAAATAGTCAATTGTTTAGATATCACAAGGGAAGATCTAACTAGGCACGACTTTCTTAGGGGGGCCAAAGGTGTGCACCGCAAATATACTGTGGTCATATTATTAGTTTAAGCAAAACGTGGGGTTCGTTGAAAAGAAAACTGTTGGCTGAAACCGAGTCCTCTTGAAATATAATTTGATAACCTACACGAATCGTGTTAACAATGACCATGAGACTTCATCACGGAAGTTGAAAAATATCAAATTTACTGAGGCATTTTCTATTAGCCTTGCGTCCAAAATGGAACTTGGAGTCAGATTAAAATGCCTTCCATCTACAAAAGACTGCACTTCAAGTGAAAGTTCAGTTTTTCTTAATTTTACCAGTAAACGGAACCCTGAAATAACTTCACTTTTGCGTTACCAGTTTCGCACCTATTTAACACAGCTCATTTTGAAATATGCCTCGTAGCAAATGAAAAGGCCAAAAGCCTTAAGTGGCGCTTTTGACCACCCCCCGATCACCTGAGAGACCTCAGCAATGTCCCATTCAAATGGTCCGTGAAATTGCGTGATAAATCAAACATAGATCTTTGCTCACCTACACTGAGTGTCCGACAAAATTCGTGCTAAAAATAAAAAAAATATTGCAAGGCGTTTTTGGTGGTACAAAGCAGCTGTTCCAAGGTGAAAGTTAAACTACCCAAAATGACGGAGTGCGAGTCGCCAGGTCTATACTTTTGCGCTATAAAATGCGAAGAATTCAGTCTATGATCGAGGCATGCACGGCAGTCTGGTGAAACGCGATTACTGCACCAGTGAGCTTTCGATAGTCTAATGCATTAACTTTTGCACAGGGTAAGGCGACATAAAAAAATAACTTGTTGCTAGCAAAAGCAAAGTAAATCTTGTCATGATGTTCAGTAACTGAGAATAGGTTCGCTAATTAGGACTGAAAAAGGAGATGTGCTAGTCAGAGCAACATCAGAAGGGCCGCATGGCTAATGCACATGCGACGACATTAATTCTCTCTTTGTGGAGGGGCTTCATCAAGGGGTGCGCCTAATTTATCGGCTTGTGGAGAACGAGGAGTGGGTGCTGCGAGAGGCCACGCAAGATTCTTTGCTTTGCATTGGTGAAGCAAATATTACTTGGTGATTTTGAACCTTCGAGACGCATTCTCAACTTTAATGACGGATCTGCTAACAGTCCGGACTTGAGCAAACTTCATTTAGAACCTTGACAGGTAATCTGTGAGAACTAAACTGATAAATTGGTGCAGTGAAATTCCTACTAAAGTGTTTTTAAGTGAAATCTGTCATTTACTATTGTTATAGTATAATTTTTGTTGAGGTGGCATTGCGGTTTACAAGATTCTGACTGTACTGCAGACATGCACAGCCGCAATCCTGCGATTTTTTGTCATTCTTTGTCAAATTCCTGCACTGATAAAAAATTAGTTGGCATTAAAAACATCCTGTCGATTTCTTACTTCAGGGTTCTCAATTCCACGCGCAGTCTCGGTACCACTAGCAATCACGTGACATGACAGAATGAAATAGAAAGCAAAAAAAAATTGTGTTACTTAAAACTCCCGAAAACCAGTTTGTCATGCAATAGCAGATGGTGCCAAAATCACCCTGTATTGATGTGATGTTTTAAAAAAATATTCTTTTTGAAAATGAATGTGCTAATGTCTTAATCAACATAGCCTAGTTGTCACAAACTTCATTGGTAGCCCCAGATTGTGTGTTCTTACGGTCACATAACTTGGATAGGAATTTTACTGGAAAAACATGTCGAATTAGGGTTAAGATTTTCGATTGACACGGATGCCCCTTAAAATCCGTTTTGCACAAGTTCAAGTATTTGGTTTCTGTGATAGCTTACGTTGAAAAATGCATTCGCACACTTTGCAGCACAAAAGTGTGATGGACAACTGTCAGTGTATTCCGCCTAAACAATAAAGTGCGATGCGGAATCTACCGTCCTGTGGACGCAGTCAATGTATTCTGGGGATCCTCCATCCGCTTAATTTAGAAGTACCTCAACTGCTGCTCCGAAAGGATAGCCCACAACCACACCACCAGGGCCTTTGACCACACCAAGAGCATGCCCCTGGCCATGTCTTGGGCATGCGAGTACTGAACCGAGAACCATCAGGGTAATGGCAGCGCAAAATGTATTTGCCTAAGACTGGTCGAAATATAGTCATGTCATGATTGCACGGTCCTTTTCACACCGGAACCTTCCTTTTTAACGTCAGACATTTGATTTGATTCTCAGTCAGAGTAGTTTTCATGTAATCAGCCACCCTAGGTGTGTAAGTCACAGAGTTTATTCGGCAACACTGCGGTTAAGACTTGCTCATAGTTTAACCAATGCGTCTTGCTGTCAAGCCGTCTTAAGGTACTAAGACCTGAAGATTAAGGTACGTAAAGCTCTATGATTTATTTCAGTTGGGTGAAGTGGTGTAAGCGGCCTCACAGGAAATTCGGGACAGCCAAAATTTGAATTTTGGCAGGATATTCAGTGATTTTCAAAGAATGAGAACATTGTGTCAGCGGGGTTTATTGCAAAAACATCCTTGCAAATGCTATGCCCAGAAATCGAATTCACATCGTCCAGACCACATACTCGAAGGGTGAGGTACCTAGCTGACAGGATAGAATGATGGGCAAAGCAGATCACAGTAAAACCGGGCAAATTATATTTTTAATGTCTATTTCGACACTGTATGTCGCCACTCAGTTGCATCTAAAACTTAGAAGAAGTGGGTACAAGCAAGTGAATGTCATAATTAGTTTCGAAACAGAAGGAGTTTACTGCCATGCCAGATATGCTAGGTTGTTTAGCGGATGCGATAAATCCCACTGCAGTTATCATGCTTTTATTTATGAGCAATCACGTCTCTTCTGAATGAAAGCATGGAGTCTGTTGACGACGTCAAGGAGGTTTCTCTCAAAAAAGTGTGTAATGATGTGGGAGGCAATTGCGAAATTGTTCTCAAAAGGATTTTGTGTCTGCTAAAATTTGTCCGATTTAAAACGGAATGAATTATGGGGCAAGAATTCGGTAATTAAATTTTTAAATATTTCTTGCCTTTCTAACGACCTACGAACCTGTGAAACTGCATATATTTTGAGTATTTCTTTAACATTCAGGACTTTGACCGCATTTGCTAGTTTCTTCGTATTTATTGTGTCCGGCGGTCTGACCTCTACAGGTGTTAAGCATTCACGTGAAACATTCTGGTCATTTGACAGGAAGTAAAAGGATATGCCTAAATGTCGAATAAGTTGGTGGGGACACAACCTACGTTGTCGTTACTGGTTTTCGAAAAATAGCTTGTCGAGAGCTTGTCGCTGAGACTTACAAACTCAATGACCAAAATTTGCTAGTCTGATAACCTGACAATAAGGAGAATTAGCATTCCATAAGTATAATCCAGTACCAGGACATGACTGCGACCTCTTTGCGGTTGGTATAGTATCTTTAATAAACGTCTCTATTTTAATTTGAATATCATCAACGATTACCGATTTAACTCTTAAATAAGTATTCAGCGTCCCAATTAGTTAAAACTCAAAAGCCTTTTAAAGCGAAACGACTGGTGATGTATGAAACGCGGCGAGCCTTCTACTTAGTTTAAATCAAACTTGACGCTTGTCACCTCAATGTTTGAGTGATTTCAAAAAGTTAACAATTGTTTTTTAAACCGACGTAACGACTTCCTCTGAGTCGATTGTTTGTATCTGTGTTCGTCATAAAATCAAGGTTCCTACTTTTTGGAACATTTTCTAAGCGAAGCTCAGATCAAACAAATTGAATGACACGGGATGCATGGTTTCCAGAACCGATGACTCATAAACATGAACCATTTCAATTGTACTCAGTCCATGGTATAATTGGTGATTTGCAGAAATGAGCATGTTATGATCATAGAACTTTCGCGAATTCGTACAGCATGGTGGTGAACCTGACTCGAGCGAATTTTTGTTGAAACTGCGCGCAGATCCTTTCAAGCACTCAAAGTATGCGACATTATTTGTCATGCGATAAGTCATCAGCACACACATCCCCTTGCGGTAATTGATACTTTATCACAAATTCACAAAATAGTTGATTTAGTTTACATAACTCTTTCCTGGTATGCTCCTATGCTGATTGTTAAATATCTTCATGTTGTACGTGAAAAAGAAAGTCCAATCGGCGCTTCAAATGCTTGACAAATGTCAGAATCCGCGCAATATTCTTCAGTTACTGAAAATTACAGGTGCATCCCGTACGTAAAATATGCATTCAACAAGATCCTTTAATTTGCAAGTGTAGCCAATATTCCTTTCTTATTTTGGTCGCAAGGAATTACGATTCTAGGGCTTTTTTAAATCTAGTGAATTGGAGGAAGCTAATTTCTGTTTTTGTGGATATGAAAAATCCGTGACATGAGCCATTGCACGCGTTCGCTGCATTTTCCACTAAGGACAATGCAGATAATGCGCTGAAGAACTTCCATGCCGGCCGTGTCTTCATCGCCCTTTCCTTTCGCTCGAGAGCGCCAATCATGAGTCATTTGTGACGGCAACAGCATTTAGCACAACTGCATAGAAATATGTTGAAAAGTATTAAAAAGCATCCTCAGGATGCTGTGTTACGGCTCCAAAAAAGTTCATGTGTATTCTTTTATTTTATTTCGGCTGCCACCATGTGCCTGATTTGTTGGGTATTGTAACAAATTTAATGTAATTGCATTATTCATCTCGTCCAGTAATTCCAATCTCATTAGCTAGCCGCCAAATAGTGCCCCGCTTTTAAGATGACGACTGAGTGGTCCCGCTGTTGACCGCAGGAAGATTAATTGCATGTAATGTCCTTTTTTTGCAAAGCCATGGAGAAGGATTTCAAAACTAATAAATTCAGTTAAAAATATCAGTGATCAGAGTTGGTGGCAAATTTCGTATTGATTTTATAACCAGGAAAGGTTTTGAAACCAAAAAAATTAGTGTAAATTAAGAAAGAAACTCTAAAAGAGTGAATAACGCTAAACTTACCGATACAGGACAGATGGCAACAACTTCCTTCCAGACCAAGAAAATTTTAGCCATTTTTGAAGGCAAAATACCTTCAATTTAAAGAACCCTTCTGTTGATTAATATCTAGTGGTGATTATTTTGGGATCTACAACATGCTAGTTACTTTAGTTCCACTCCAAAACTGTTCATGGCAAATAAAATTATCAGCATCATTTGATGAAGAATTTTACTGGTATTATGTTTAGCATGTACATCTTTTTATCAAAAGATTCTGCTCACGTCTTAGGAAATAACGGCTTATAATTATTTAAAGGAAATCGATAGGAGGACAAGTTGGCCGAAATCCCGTCATAGCTGGATGCAGCGACATTTTTCTATGGTTTGTATGCCAGAGGTTACTTGTTGTTATCGTTCGGTAGCACCTCCCCCCTAAAACTACGACAATCAAATGACCATAAATGTGCTGGCCTTGGATAAGCCGTAAGGTCGTGTGATTCCCTTTGGCGCCAATCGTTCCTTGCCCAATCTTTGATGGTTACACGCTAGTCGTTGGCACCATGTCGCAATGGGACCACATCGGCCCACATCCTCACGCATACATATATGCATAACATGTCAGTTGCTTATAATTGTGCTAATGAATAAATAAAATAGGTGCGGGACTTTAATTTATCAAAGCAGATGCTTTATCAAACTATTGGCAACAGCGTTGAAAAAACATCCTCCAAATATTGAAAATAGCTTCCTACTTAACTAACAGATATTTTCTCAAATCACTTTCGAGCCCTCATAGTGATCTCTTAATTTCACATGGATTAACATTAAAACGCTGTGTGATCTTCGTGCAAGGGCTGCCAAATTCCTTTTGCTGCTTTCTGCTGACTGCTTTGTCCAAGAAACGCATAGCCAGCACAATTTGAAAACTGAGGCAACTTTACATCAAAGCAATGAATTCGAAATCTTCGTCAAAATGCAACCGTCACTTGCCTTGTTTTTTAGCAAAATGACACTAATTTGTCCCATTAAAAATTTCTAGTTTCTGTAATTTTGTTTGTCGGATTTAAGACCGCTTTATTTCTCCGCTCGAGTCCCGGTAGTCCATTAATTCAGGTCTTGGCAAAGTTCAACTGCCACAGTAGACGCTCATTTGAGTCGAACACACCAATTACGGCAAAATAAAGCACTTTTCCAATGGTGCATGGAAAATTAGCGATTTGGGGCCTTTCCACGAGTCAGAATAAAGCTAACTTTTAGCATGGGGCTTCCACCTACAAACATTAGAACGTCATAGTGCTGTTTGGTAGCCCATGTCGACACTGCAACGACTGATGAATAAAAACTGCACTTTTACCAGTGTTTAACCATGAGCACACCAGGATCATTTATGATGCTTTAAGGGATAGGAAAAAGAGCTGTTTTTCATTTTTGAACCATAACACCCAATACGCAGACTAATCAGCATCAGTCCTTGACACCCTCAACACAAATTCGTACATTTTAATACCAGACAAAAGACGCATACCTGCTCTTTATATCTAAAAGTACTTATTTGTTATTCCATCTTTAAGTAGTATTTTGTCAAAACAATATACCGGATGCGCATTTCTTTTTCAGCAAGCTAGCCACGCTCGTAAGAACACGTGGATAGTGGCGGTCGGTCAGCTAGAAGTGCATGACTCAGTGGGGCCCCAACTGCGCATGATGAGGTGGAAATAAATAGAGCATCGCATCCGTTTAGAACTATCCCACATCCAGAAACTGGCCCTAAGCACTGAGGCCAATTGGTATTGAAGCAGTGACAGACACTTCACACGCCATGTCCGTTGGGTGGACCTGAAGCGTGTGAAGACGCTAGCCATTGAGAAATAAATTAGGTGCCATGTCTGTTTTCAGGGTGTGGATGTACTGCAGTAAAACCCCTCAAGCGTCAGTCATCACTATGGTACGTATCCTCCCTATATGGGAAAGTAGACTGAAGGTTTGACTTTGACTCATTTTGTCATTGCTAGTTAAACATGTAATTCGCTGACATTTTTACTGTGGTGATGCAGACAGGCAACCCTTGAGAGAACACGACAAAACAAATTTATTTAGTGAAAACATTCGTGTGCATGAAAAACAGATGCCCTTTTAAGGAGAGGGTCGACCGCATATGGGGACACTGACAAACATACATACATACATCGCAATTTCGATTTTTGTGGAGTGGGCTAGTAGTCACACGACTACCCTTCATTTGATCAACAAAGTTTAGGGAACAATATCTACCCGTTTGTGCAGCCGTTGAAGAATTGAATCCCGGTTTAAATTGGATCGGCGCTTTTAGAACAGCTTACTTTTTGCCCGACCTTAAGTTGACATGGAAACGGAGAATTTGGGCCTCCGATAATTCTAAAAATGATTTATTACATTCAACTTCAAAAGTTCGGTGGCCTACATGGATTCGTAGTTGTGTTTTCAATTGCATTGAAGCTGGTTTCATGACACCAGGCTGGTGGAACAGTTTTGTTCGAAATTTTTCAGATACTATGCATCGAGTATGAAATTTCAAAGGGAGTTCTTACTTATAGTCACCACTTTGGAATCCCCTAGGTGCTTTTAAGAAGGTTTTTATTGTGCACGTCATTACCCTTGCCCGCGTTGCCAGTGGTGAAAGGAAGCACCAACCATCTCTTCTTCCTGTCCAATACAAATTTGACGGAGGAAATAAAAACATCACCTTTTTTGCATAGCATTTAAAAGTAAATGAAATGAGCTAAGCATTTGTGGTTTTATTTAAATGGGTCCAGCTTAATGCCGGATAAAGGAACTAGCATTGCAATTCAATCCTGCCAAACTCTGATAGAGCCATACTTTCATTAAACGGGGACTTGGTGTGAGGCTCAACAGGAAAGTGCTACTGAAAATATGTGGAGTCAAACAGCGAACATGAATAAGTTAAACAAAGTCAGTGTGCAGCACTTTAATTAGCACTCAAAAGCCGCTTTGATCTGCGTCAATAATTTTGGAATCATGACAACTGGTTGTCGTTCCAATCCCTTTTCTAGGCCGATTTAGAGGTCGATGTGCATCGCTCTGTCCAGACTTCTTAGAACCAACCTAAGAAACTTAAAAGTTGCAAATATTTGCAGTACAACTTTTGACAATTATTCAGGAAGAAGAAATCGCCCCAACATAATTGATTTGATGCCTAAACACAGACTCGATATACAGCCAATTAAAGGTAACTTTGTTAAAGAAATCGCTGCTCCACAGGTTAATTAGGGTATGGTTTGTAACTTGAATTCCAAGTAAAAGATGCGGTTGTTCAGGAGATCGAGACTTAAGCAACTTGTTACGCCCGCACCGGGTGTACGAGAGTGGCTCAAAAGTTGGCCATGGGCGTACATTCCTCCTATTGGGCAGCGTTATCCAATAGTATGACGGCCTGCGCGGACCAATGAACGTGCCCCTGTTCCTAATATGGGCATGCGGCCAAAGCAAATGTCCGAGTCGACTTTGTCGCACACCCACAGTTTGTGTTATACGTGGCCCCATTTCTACATGATCTTCCACATATCATGATCCCGCATTGCCTCCCAATGTTTGGATTTTGTTTGGTATTCACCATTTGGGGGTTCGCTGTCGACGCGCGTATCAACGAAACCCGATCTCGTCGCAGTGTCCTGAGGAAGTTTGCGATTGCTCAACCCACACCAGAAACTCAGGAGTTGGCCAAGGCAGCATGCAAAGCGGAGTGTCTTAAGAATTGCCTTGATGCCTTACAAGCCAAGGCCACAAAGGACACCATGGTACGTGTAAAGGTGTTCCCTCTTGCACAGGGAGTTCCGTTTGCTTTGACTTGTGTCTGATGAACTGAAAGTTGATTGCTTTTAGTCATGTTTCGCGCTTGTGTCGACACAACCATGACTGGTACAGAAGTACTAAACCCAGTTCAAAGTAAAGCTGTGAAAGCTGAAACGTGAGCAACAATGCAAAATGACAACCTGAAGGCAATTAGATTTGTGGAAACTGTAACTGTGGTTTTGATTGCTGCTCGTTTGTGCACTCTGCTCAGGCTTGGAGATATCGCACCTCATCTTGCTATCATAAGAAAAAGGCATGGCATTATATGATCTCCGAATGTCTCGTATTCCTAAAATTTGCTGAGCAGCCCTAAAAACAACATTAGCGCAATAGTGACGAGAGATAGGCAGGCTCACCGGAGTAAATTGTGTCCACAACATCAAATCTGTGTTCACTTCACGTTATTTCTAGGGTGGCACCCGGCTAACTGTGTAAGCTCTCAATATGACTTCTGCCCTAATTTATAATGCCGCATCAAAGAAGTAGGAACAATTCTTAAATGAAGACATAGTTGGGTCGTTTGATGAACTTCAAAACTTCAGGTCAGATTAAAATTGAACTTGCTTGTCTAGGGTCAGACTAGCCGCCATATCCTCCTAGTTCCCTAGAAAATGTCAGTTTTTCCTGAGTGTAATCATAACAATTGACAGACTAAGTTGAGTGAAAAATATAGAGGCTTGATTTTTGTGCTTGGGCTGATTAAATCAATTTCGTCCGCTGTGGGACTTAAGTAAAACCCTCCTAGTTATCTATATAGTACTTTTAGGCTTCTAGTGAAGAATGAATAATCTGAGTGCAGTGAACGTGAGTAAAGCAGCACTTGAGACCAAGGTGGTAAAACGGAAAGAACTCGTTGCGTCACTCGTCACTGTGTATATTCGCTGTCACAACACATGTAATGTGCAGGCGTTTGCTGAATTCTCCAAAACTGGTAAATATTTCGGATTATGGAATTATTTTCTGATTTACCATTCACCATTTTGTCCGAAGACGCAAGAGACATGAAATTCAACTCGATAAGATTGTAAATACCTGGGCGAAGGCATGTAGCGAAAATACTATCAAGGCATAAACGTGTCGACATAGTCAGAGGACGATCAACTATTTTGTATTACCACAAATTGGACTTTCTTGTCCACAAATTAATGTTTTGAATATTTAAAATCAGTTTCTGTGGATGCGGCTGGAGGATAATATTGAGTTACTTTTTAATCACTGTGATCTAATAATACAGTGTCCTCCTAAGTATGCTGTTGAAAATTAAGCAGACATTTCGTGAAATATGGACTAGAATTTTTACTGTGTATTAATTCAAACCTATCTGGTTATTTACATTCACAAATACCTTACAGTTACGCCTGAATCTCTTCTATCTAGGCCAGCAAGTATTAAAAGTTCAAGGACGCCTTGTTAACTCTCCTTTTACTAAAAAGCAAGCAGAAAGTCACGAAGGCACAAAGCATGGACTGATAAATATTTCAGTATTCGGGTAGTGCGACAATACTATCTCAATGAACCCGTTTATCTAGGAAACCGATTGCCATTAATCAGAAGGTTTTGTGAATAATGTTACAATTTCCATTGAGTGCAAACTGATGGTTCAGTCTTAAAAAATTCACTTTTATATAGCCTTTGCTTGTTTCGAAATCTTAATTATAAAGCAAAAATCAGTTTTCACCATATTGGTTGCTCAGTAGTTACCAAAGAGCAATTTTAATGCCCTTTTCTATGAAAAAGGATTTCCTTCATGTCTTAGCTTTTTTGTGAAATGAATTTCTTTATTTTACACATGTCGACAGAAGTTTGCAACTAATATTTCGACACATTTTTTATTTAAATCAATCTTAACCCTCACGTAGGAAATCATTTGACATTGCTAATCTGTTGGGGTACAATACGACCTCCCTAATTGTCCAACCCCAATAAAATTTTGTATTGAAAAGTTAAATTTTTCCATGCTTCTTTTTTTAAACTTATCTAATTAATACAAAGATATGAGTACAGTGATTATTTGCGAGGTTTGAGCTATCCGCGACGCGAAGACATTCAGTCTAGGAATTTCTTGACAAAGCACAGGTTATGCCAAGGAAGTTAGGATTACGCTAAGTTCAACTATCACTTTTGTAGAAATTCGAACGTCTTAATATTTTAAAAAGGTTCTCCGTTCACCTCGAAATGATTGTTAAAACCGTTGGATAAAAAAGTTCATTGCAAAAATCCCATGTATTCTGTGCTTCAAGACTTGTGGAATGAAATACATCTGGGATAATCAAGTAATTCAGGCGATAGAGACTATTATCTTTTACAGCGAATTTCCTACTTTTTTAATGTTCCGCCTTCCGAATGGGTCAATGGGTGTACAAAAGAAGTGTGAAGGGAAAATGTCTTATCGTTGTAAAGTAAATTGGTGTCATGCATCTCAGCGCTGTTGGGTATTCCTACTTCTGTCAGTTCTACACTTTGGCGTTTCTCTGTGCGATAGACATCATATATGGGGGCTGGTGTCCAATATTCTGGGGGTGAGTGACATCATCGCATGCTAATTCAGATGGGCTTATGGTAACATCACAATTTTGGTTACTTAAAGACATTGTTGACGCTGTGTTTCACCAAATTTTTTCCATGGCTTTATTATAACTTTACAAAATTATTGCAACTTGGCTAGGATGTTTCAATTCATCTGGGATACGGATTTCAACCTAAAACATGTGGCTAACAGTTCTGCATGGTAAATTAGTTGCGTTTTACTAAAAGGATGACAGAGAGCTAATTAGAACGTGGAATGGAAACAATTCTGCAACTGAAATGGTTTTAAAAGTTCGTGAAAATGCGGCTAATGTATGGCAAAGTTATATCATAGACTATAATTCTGAATGGTTACACGTTTGCGAAGCTACCTTGAAAGGAATCGTTATACTGCTTTGTCTGGCGATGAATGTGTTGATCATAAATTTAGTTAATTACCTAAACAACGAACGTAAACATAAGTCAGAAATGATGATTTAAGCTCCCTCACGGTGGATACAGTTTTTGTGCTAAGAACTGTTGAGCAGCATCATTTGGGTTTTTGTAAGGGGCTGCGCACCGGCACTTAATGTGATACGGCGCGTGTGAAATTTTCCAAAACAACAGGAAAAACCAATCAGCCAGGTCTTGCTCGTTCTGCAATTTGTCTCCCTCAGTGGGCGTTAAAAGATTTTAATTCTGGAAGCGGCAAAAAAGCTTCAAGTGAAATTTCAATTGCGTGACTCATGCATTCTGAAATTGGGAAGGTTCTTACGGTCGCTTGAGAGGATTTTTAAACTACCTCTGTCTTTACTAATCTGCAAACGCACTGCCACTTTACCTGTAGCTTGGCACACTCGCTTTAACCACTGTGAAATTTTCCTGCCCATTAAATTAATGAGGACATGTTTTATTGTTATTTTTTTGACTGCCCTGATAATGCCAGCCATTATCTTCGAGTAATGTGCTCATGTGAAGAAATTAACTTGAGACATTCTGTGTTAATACTTTTTAAACAATTAAACTTGCCTTTGATAATGCGACCAGATTTTCAGAAAGTCAATATTGATAAAATAGGACCACATTTGTGCCCAAAAAGCCGCAATCACTCTTCTCATTCATCAGGCTTTCAAAATATTTTGATTTTAGGTCAGATATGGGATGCTAGTACCCATTTCGGAAGCTACAAGCTAACACAAATATCTCTTTAGGTTGCTTGAAACATCTGGGCAAAAATTTGTTCGGAACACAGAGCATCTCAACAAGGTAATACCTCTCGGTAATGGAGCATTTCCTGTCATTTGTGTAGTTCCGCAGTGTTTAATTGACTAGTGTGTAAATCTACGCACTGGTTGCTAGGATACGCTGTCACATTGCGAGCAAATGTACTAGTTCGCCGTCAGCGATGTTCGCATAATGATACATCAACAGAGACACTCGAAGGCTCACAAAGAAACGTCTCTTTCGAGGGGGAAGCATGAAAGGACCTTTTTAGTTCCTAAATAGTCTGCCATATCAGTGTGGATTTATTAAGGTAACTCGTGCAATGTGTAAGCAGAAGCGAAAATCATAAACCCCGAGTTAGCCGTTATTTCTGTGGGAATTCAGTTTCTCACGATGCTTCAGCAGAGTATTGGGGAAATCTTCAGGTTATTTCTCATATTTGAACAGTGGCAGAACTAAGCCCAAAAGTAACATACTAAAGACATTTTCTGGTGTTTAATTTTATCACTTATTGTCTTGCAGATATCGTTTATTTGCACACCCACGTAACAATCTTGTGTGCAACAAAATGTATCCTGGTGGTGGCATTCGATTTGGATGAAATTTTTTCAATAATAACGAATAAGGCTGACGAATCCTAACAAATGCTAACGAATGCATTTTTTCACACTGCATCAAGGCACATAGGCCAGCAAAATAACAAATCCTTCAGATATCTCCTAAGCCATTGCAAGAGTACTTTTTCATAAGGATTAGTCTGTGCCATTTCAAGGGTTTGACAAATTACGTGGTAAGTGGGTAAGGCACAGGCCTCATCTTTAGCGTAGACTTGACTTTTCACTAAGTTGGTGATCGTGTTTGTAGGCAAGATCAGGTTGCCAAAGCACTACTGGCACATGGTACTCGTCTTGTTGGAAAAACACCATGCCTTGGGGGAAAGAGACCTACGGATAGAGATGTACAATTTAAAACGACCATGACATCAAAAGACCAGTCTACAGCGGAGTTCCAGTGCACTTGGGTCCATTTGGCCGGGCAGGTTGGAAGAACCTCCTTTTTTAAATGATTATAGACCTTAAAATATTCCGAGGTATCCAAATAATAATTTCAGTTGTCTACGATAAATTTCTAACTCCTACATTTTTTTTCAAGTATCACCAGAAACTGTGTCGGTTTGACTGAAATGAAAAAATAATTAAATGTGCTAGGTGAATTGAATGAATGCATGTTCAAATACCACACATTACAGGTTTGATTCAGTGACTACTTTGTTTTTACGAGGGTATCAGAATGACATCAATTTTGTGGGGAACCTTTCTCCCTTGCGTTACGTAGTCGCTGGAAGTTTGATGTCAGTCGTAAATGAGTAAATGTTGGTATCTTGATTATACACACAATCGTTAAAATTCAATTTTGACCATTTTTACTGCTAATATGGCACCATTTACGTGACTGAAGCGCAAATGGATTTCTGATGTTAAAATTTCCAGAGAATACGTATCTGTCCAGTTTCTCTAATTCATGTTATGTACGTCAGCTATTCTAATACCCTGGCTTGCAACTATTATCGGTACACACGTACGTATTAAACTCGGATTCAGTACACGGGGGTTTTATTGAATTCGTTTGTTAGGTTTTATTTCGTTTTCTACCTCTCAAAAATGGAATAAAAGCTGCAGTGCTAGACTTACATACTGAGGGTAAACGTGAACATTCAGTGATTAGATTCCCATATCTTCCACTGTTTTTCATTTTCAATATCGTGTTTTTTGTTAGCAACTGCTTAATGTTATAGGTAAGAATATCGCTCTTGAGGATTTTGGACGCTAGCATAGTGTTATACTTGTCCAATTTCTTAATAGATTGTCCATTACCTAATTGGACATTATTACCGATAGCTGTTTGTTTGCCGTAAACCAAAACCTTCTCTGTACAGTGAATGGAACAAAATCAGTAAACATGGCACCTTACGAGGCTATGCGGATGCCTAATCATTGCTGTGGAAAAACCATGATAAGGTCTAGGCAAATAAGGCTCTGGATTCTGCAACACGGTACCAACCCAAAAATAAGCGCAAATGGAGTCAAGTCTTTTTGAAGTGCAAAAACTTTTTAAGATTTTCGATCTTCAAATCTGAGCACTAGCAACGAGAAAAGTGGTTTTTGGCCAGTAGGTGCTGGGACGCCAACTTCTTGCCAAACTGCGACTTTCGTGACATTACAGACAAACGTTTGACTTTCCTTTTCTATCCAACCAATCAGAAAGTGAAAAATAGTCATCGTGCTTTCAACCCGGTTTTTTAGGATTCTCACTTCTGATTTTGTGACCCTAAATTACTTTTAGTCTTTGAAACGTAGCGCAGACCAGTCATGCTGTTTTTTATCCATGGCCCAATTATTTAATGTCCAAAGTTGCATTCCTAAACTTTTTTCATTTTACTCCGGAAGACTATGTCACCACGGTCTCATCCTAGCAACAAAATGTTACACACACATCTTAGGAGTTGTTTATCTATTGGAAACTTCTATCTTAATTGCAATTTTTATTCTTATTGCGTCCCAAAGTCACACTTGTTTACTTTTGGAACTTTTATTTTACACGAATTGTGAACACTATAGTCGTTGTTACCTTTAATTCAGGTCTCAAGTTCTGGACAGCATTCATTAAGACTTTTTAGCTCCTAGTCACTGAATGGCTTGACAACTTGAAACTACAATAGGCAAATAAAAGGCAGAGTTAATTGTCAAGAAGTGTGCTTTTTTCCCCAAGATTGGCGTGATTTCTTGTTTCCGATACGAACAGCAGGTTCGGTGAAACAAAATGAACTTTTCGATTACCTCATACCTGAGAGATACCGCTAGAAAAAATTACTAAGTTGGACTCGGAGTTCTTTCCCTATTTTTCAAGAACTTTTCAGATATCAATTCAACAGAAATCGTTCAGAACTTCATTTCCCAGAATGAAACGCAACTATATCTGTTTTTCTATCAGCAGTTTATATCTTACCTGGACTAAAATATTACTCTTCCGATAACCAAAGCATCACAGGCTTACGTCAAAATGTGGCCTCAGCTTACTTATTCAGAGATTCATCTGCCCATCCAAATCTTAAATATCTAGGCAATCCCAATGAATCAGCAAATCTGCACAGAAAAATGTTTTTGGGGCAACCGCTGGCTAGGGAAATTGCTTTTTTTCTAACTCATCCTCTACCTACTTCCTCCTGACAACTATGTGTGAATGTGGGTGGGTTAGCTTTTAATGACAGATTTTATACATACCTCAAAATGCATGTCCAGACGGCTTTAGACTTTGACTCTTCCAAACTTGTGGAGGGAGTTTAGCCGCGGCGTCGAAATATGGCTATCAAAGAGTCCGCTGTGGTAGTGTGCACCCCAGGGGCCAATGTGTCTGGTTGCGCTTTGATTCATAAAAATAGATAGGTAAGTTTTGCACTGTCTATGAAATTTCCTGTCATACCACGCGCCTGTGCTCATTAATGGAGGAAACCAAAAGGTTGCCCACTCACGTTTACCTAAGTCTTGAATTTGGTTTCTAGATGGGGTTAAATTACGAGAGGCATCCGAGTGCCTCTACTCAGGTCGCGCCATGCAAACCTGTCGGGGGAGCAATGCGAAACCGAAAAAACGTCCACACCACCCTCAATGCCAAGCTCGAATTCACAAAAGCATCCACTCAAATAATAAGAGCATAACAAAATTACAATCTATTCAATAAATTGACGAATGCTATTGCCACAATGCTTATGTTTGCAGTTTTTTAAGTACGACTATTATCTTTGAATTTCTGACTAGTTCATTTTGTAAATCATGTTGGCCATAAAGCGAATTTACCCAAATGGTAATCACAATACCTGAAATTTCACATTCCAGCGACACTCAACTTACCACGTTTATGTTTATTGGAAATCACCCGTTCGCTACAATGTGAAGGTCATGTGGGATCATTTCTTCAGAGGATTCTTATGGGTTAGGCTGTCGTTGAGTTTCTTTCGTTTCGCACATGCATTCAGAAATTTGAGATCTGCCTTCTGATTAAAAAACTTCTGAGTTTACGTTTCGTGCTGCCAGCCGCGCGACGGAGTTGTTTGTTTTGCCATCCCCGTCGCCGTCATATTTGGCCGCATGGGGATGGGGGTGGGGGGTGGCTTCTCGTGGGAGCTGCCACCTCCAAGATCGAGGACACCCTGCGGAGACTCCTGTTGCAGCGCGCGACTCGGCGCACCCTGCCTCTCTTTGTTTCATCCACTTCGCCGTCCATGAATCAAAAGTGCAATTCGAGTAGGCTTTCCCCCCTCAACTGGGCCACAAACGGTGTCGGATGTTTTGCACGGCAAGTCCCAAAGTCACTACAGCCCATTTACATTTGATGCCGCTGTCCAGTCCAAAATGAGCAGTGACTTTGCCGACAAAAGACTTCTGGTTGACGTATATTAAAAGGAGTGTTTAAAGCAAATAAAAGCAAATTTGACTAGTTAGGAGGCGTATGTGAATACAGATTGCTTGGATGGTTGTGACGGCGAATGTTTTCATTGGTTTTGTTGCACACGTCCGTCTTTGGTTTTTGATATCAATGTATTCAATCTGATTACTGATTGGCAAGATCAAAATGTAAGATGCCAGTTAGAGTTTACACGATATCGTTTCACCGCACCTATTCGTCACTTGAGTTCCCAGCATGTTACCTTTTGCCATTGAAGGTTTGCGTCTGCATAAGCACTTACTTGCCTTTGGTGGGCATTTTTTGGGAACATTAAAGGTCTGTTTTCAGTTGTTTAACTTACCATTGCATGCCACTCACCAAAGTTCGTGTCAAGAATGACTGAGTTATAATGCATGCTTGTTTGTCAAAGCCATACAGGTTAATTGACTTGAATATTATCAAAATTCCCAATTTAAGGTTTATGATTAATTTAGTTTACCAGTGGTATAAAAGCTATAGGATTGAGCACTGTGGTTTTAATTACGCATTATCTCATCTTCACTCCGGAGTTTCTCCACTCATTAAAAGTGGGTCAGTAAATTGTCTAATTTACACAAATTAAATTGTAAAGGGTATCTTTACATATAGTAAAAGAAGTACCAAAGTCCATTTGGGTTAGTCATCCAACAAAAGGTCTGGTGCAATGGTGCCAGACTTTAAAATGTCCTAAATTTAGTGGAACAGCGATTAAAAAGGACCCCTGGAAACCGTTGCTCCTGTGCCAGCATCCATGTCAATTTTTTATCATGCTCGACCATCATTCCTGGGTGTGCGAATTGTAATTCACAGATTGGGAAACATTTTTTAGGCTCGAACAGTCCTCGATTCCCTTCTGAAAGCGCCAATACACGCACAGTCGGAGTGTCGTCGTCTTTCTTCAACATTTCCCTTTTACGACGAGGTGAGTGAAATATTATCGTTTGCATGTCAGCTATTTGGACGTCAGCTCTAACGAAGTCCCTTATTCGGAGCTTTGTGTTCTGGCCAGCTTAATCACTCTGCAGTCCCTGATTCTGCACATCCAGTTAGTGGAAAACAGGAACATGGTGTTTGATTCAGTCAAATACCACAATTCTTGTTATGTTTACATGACAAGCCGCTTCGATTCTTCCAGAACTACACGACAAAATCTTGTCCGACCGAGCAACTGCCCAACGTGGCGCAGTTGAAGAACAACGCGGCTTCAGACTGAGATGTATTTGGCCTGCATTTGTACATTAGCTGAGGGTGCTTGGTGCAGATTTAACGGACAATACTCGAAGGCCAGTTACTTAATGCCAAGCAAGATTGTCCAATTGGTAGTGGGTTAGTCTTTCACCTGCTAGACACCAATCATCTCGTTTCCTCTAAAAAGTATTAGTGTGTATGTGCAGCATAAATGTATCCGTCCGTAGACCAGCTAAGGCAGATTTTCGCGTATTCAATTTCGGTGAAAGATTTAATGCCCTAGCAACTCACAGATTGCATGTTTCAAACGCCCTGCTGAATATGTCTGCACAAGACGAAGCATCTGCATGTCAAACTGATGGCTGAATTAACATGGTGCTGAACTTGCATGACAAATGATGCGGTCGAGTTCTTAGCCTACGGTTTAAAATGTTCTCTAAATATTTTGGCGCTTGAATTAAACCTTGTACAAATCATTTAGTTACCCGAAAGTCCAACAAAGTTTAATTCACAGTCGATGCATTTAATTTAATAAATCGAGAAAATACCCATCTTTATACTGATAAATCGTTAAGAGAATCAGGTGAATCCTCTGATAGGCTTGGAATCACCTGTCATGAAGCTGTGAAGTGAAAAATAAATAATTAAATTTTGGGGATTCGAGTTGTTGCACCTTAGTAGCACTAATTATCTTATTCCCATGTTACCAATGTGCCTACCTTATGTTTTAAGAATTGTGGTTAAGCCAATTCACCGCATCTGCGTATAGCCAATTGGATAGGAGTCGCACAAAAAGTCACAAAAACGCTAATTCGGTGCTGTCAACCCAATTTTAGCGTGAAATCAATGGCACTGATGAGTTATCGGGTTTATGTACAGTTGATTGCTTTCCACAATTTGTTTCCTTTGCGAGTCGTGTTTGGTCATTTACGGTTCACGCAAATGTATTGTGTAACGCGCTTTCTCAGGACTGTCTGTAGTAGACGAGTAACTTGCCTTCGCAAGACCTTTTATGAAAACAGCTGCCTACATTTATTTCGGCTCCAAATGAACGTTCCATACATGTTTTCGCTGAAACCGCAGTCCGTACATTATGCACGACTGCTAAACTTTCAGTTGGCACGCCCCTGTACACACAGCATCGGCCATCGAGATTCAACAAATACTGCTGTCCACTCATCGGCGCTTCCAAAGTGAGGTCTAACTGTCCAGTTGGAACAGTTGGCAGTTGTTATGTTTCCCTCTTTTTATTTTCCCGTTCACAAACAGTTTTACTCACCATTCTTTATCCGTGAAGCAGTTTTAGTTCAGCTCAACCATTCGCAGCCACGAAACGAGCTGTCTTACGAAGCCACTTGGGTGATGAGTTCAAATCACTCAAGCGGATGGTTTCGATAACACGCGAAGCATTTGAGGGGGCTGGGCTATGTAGTTCCTTGACTTGGTGATGAGGTTCTCTGAAATCATATATCTACTGCATACAACACATGCCATGAATAAATGTGGTGTGTGTTTGACGAATTTGTAGTTCTTTCGTTTTAGTGTGAACATGCCTGTGACACCGGATTGCCTTATACTGACTGCGCAAAGGGGTGCAGGGTAAGTGCCTTTTATCTACATTCTGGTAACTTCACTTTGAAAAGTGCTAAAGGGCTTTACGTGTGTGACATCAAGCGTTGATCAGAGACGCTTGAATCTGATTTGTGTGTTAAATTTGACCAGCCTATTTTTCTTTTGCACGATAATATGTATCTTAACTGAATTAATTGCATTGGGGACACTATTACTCTGACCGATTTGCATAAACCATTTGCTCATTTAGTAGGTTTAGACACACCAACATGCATCGAACAAGAATCCCCACTAAAATTCAATTCAAAAAGTCCCAAAGTTGCAGTACTTACGTGCAGAAACTCTTGCATAAAGAAAGATATAACGAAACGAAAATCAGTGCAGATGAAAACTTAACTTTGTGCTTTCTGGAGTAAATTTCGGAAAAGCTGGCCCATCTTGTGGCGAACCTGAGGTTTGGAGCCTTAAGACAGGAAGCAAACGATTTCGCATGGATACTATTCTGTCAATAAATTATCCTGGAGGTCGATTCCCTTTGGGCCAATGTGGTCAAACGGAGTAAAAAAAAGATTTTGTTTTGCATGCGCAAATTGTTCTACTGTCAGTGCTGTCTTGTCTGCTTTCGTGGTATTTAAGCCAGATACGTTGATCTTAATGTCAGGCGGTTTACTCAGTAAATTTAACCTGTTCCAGCTTTAACAAACCACTGGGCACGAACCACGAAAATGAATGTTGAAGCAAACTGACATCATTTGTAACATTTCAAGAGTTTGCTTCGCTTCGTGTTTAGATCAAGTTTTGCGTTAAATTGCCTGGTAAAAAAGGCCACGCTTTATTGCTGTCAGAAACTGACTCCGCATTTTTTTCAAGCTTATATACCCTTTAGCAATGGCGTGTAGGGAGCCCATTCGGTTTTTTCAGCTGCTAAACAGAGTATGTCAGTTCCGTTATAAAACGTAATTATTTCGCATGGGAACTCCTGTTGCAGACTCTGACAGCATTCAGTTGCTGTCCTTATAACTGAAACCGAAAGTCGTCATAAGATTTTAGTGGGTCTCGCATTAAAAATCGCCGTGGATCATGTTGCTTAAATAGATATTTAACCGGCCGATACATCTATATTTAATGTTAATTGAATTTAATGTGATCTCTTCGGAGCCAAACTCCAGAATAAAGTGGAGAATGAGACTCCAGATTTTGCCAGATTTATATTTATCTGGTTTTCACTCGCGAAAGTTGATTTTTGTACGGCCTGGCAAAAAAAACATTTTTAAAGTCGATGATTCTCCTGACAATTTGCGCATCCCCTGGGCAGTAACATCTCAATTTCAAAAAAGGCCGCATTCAGAAAGGTTCCAGCAACTTACCGCCTAGCTTAAAACCACTTAAATTTTTTTGTTTACGCTTTCTTAAAACTCAGTGACGTCTGATTACCAAATGGCCTAGTAACTGACGCTGCTCGGCTGATATGTTAGTTCACCGCGTTCTAACAGCAGACTTTTGCTTTAATGACGGTTTTTATATGTCCTTTGTTGAGCCAGTTTGTGAAATTATGTGATTCTGCCTTTTGAATGGAAAGGCTTCACTGGTTTTGACTTTCTTCGGTGGTGTTAACAGAGGCGACCAACCATCAAGTTGAATTTCAAAGTAGAATAGTCGTTTTGATTAATTATCGATTTATGCGTTATCGCCATATTTTCAAACCACTAGCATTTCATGTAGTTTCTCAACAGCCTGATAAAGTTTACTTTTGTCCTAATAAAAATACTGCGCTGAATCAGTAGATTTACCGTAGTCATCGCGACAAAATTAAGTACCCACTATGAACTCCAGGTTAGCATTACTGGCAAATATTAACGTAATTATTTTGTTAATCGGTATATTTTCGTGATTCTCTTGCTATCAAATTCGTTTGCTAAATTATTTTTAAGGATGTTGGTGTTCTACTTCAAAAAACCATCCTTTAATGAAACCGTCGTTTTCGTTTCCTTGTTGTTTATGTGTGTGAGCTACGTTCCCTTCTCCAAAGATTATTTACCCAGTCGGTTTTAAATCAGAATCTCCAATTGAAGGGGCAATTTCTTATGAATTACTTATTAAACTTAACTTGTTGAATTGAATTAGTTATGGGCTCATACATTTGGTGTTGTTTTATACTTATGAGTAAAACCGAATCTCTACATCCTCCTCTGCAGTTTTGTTTTTTTTTAAACTGTCTTGTATTGTCTTATTTCTGCAATTACTTAATTAGCATTCGTAGGGGCAGCTGCTTAAATATTGGAGATCATGCCAGCATCCTCTATTTTACTCTCGGGAGTGTGCACAAAGTAGCACAGACCAAGTTGAAAACCTAAAAATGTCCTCAAATATTTCCGTTGGAAAATTTTTATCTACACTCTCGTTTTAGCTTTATTTCACGTAAAAGTGTGTTATGAACAGCTCTATGCCAAATTTACATTGGAAATCACGCACTCGCTCCAATCTTTAGCCTAGTGAACTTGGTGAAGGCTGGGGTTGCCACACCGGTTGTCGAAATTTGGATGCAGCACTTTCACACCGCTCCGGTGATTGTCCTCCCACCACGCCCATTGGTCGAGTTCAGGACTCCGGAGGAAACGATGAATGGATGCTTCTGCACGAAGAGGGTGCGTCTATGGCTGTCTGCACATTGGATCACGACTGTCCAGAGGGGAAGAAGTGCTGTTCTGGCACGTGCCAACAGCCGGCTTTTTCAGACAGTACGCAAAACTCACCAAATTTGTATTATTTTAACAGAATTGTGCTTGTTTTCGAACTATAGATGCTTTTGTTTTTTGATTTCATTCAGGATTCTGCGGCCTAGTAGAGCATTTTACGGTCATTTATTGTGTTCCATGTTTTCTGTCGCACGTTATGTTAAACAACGTTGTCATCAACTTCACGTCCTTCATCCGCCCACTGACGAACAAGTCAAGGCACATAGATAAATGTACTCGCTTTATTTAGTTCCGTTTCTACACCACAGCTAGTTAGCGTCGAACCGATAGCAAAATGTGCGAGCTTCTTCATTCGGCATGAGTCACTGGAAAGCCCTAGTTTATTTTTTGAGATGGAAATCGCAAATAAATGCTCGATTTGGGCTAATTTCTAGGAAACACTTCACTTTCAAGGCATCCAGCAATTACTTTATAAGTTCTCAAAACTTGTGTGAATTTTAGTTTAGTTGCGATTATTTTTTCACAATGTTGGATATTTGACGGAAACAACAATTCTTTTCGTATGTGGAAGGAAGCCATACGACAGTGGATGACTTAGTCCTCCTGACTAACTGATTATATGCTTAAACCAGTAAGTTGTAGTTTGAACCAAAAGTGGAAAGTGATGTCTTGGACTCTCATATTTATGTTTTCGTCGGAAATTTGCGCTGAAAATGCCCAACTCAGACATCAGTTATTAAACTCGCATTCCTCATCATTATTTGGTTTATTTATGACAGTAAACACTTTTGTTCCTCAGGAATAAACCTATGCGCCTTCGCTAAGGCATAAGACATGGGTAATTTCCCCAACTTAGCATTTCTCCCCCGCGTTTTTGTTTGTTATAAGTCAAAGGTCTATGCCACTCTTTCGAGACGTTTGATTAAGTGTTTCCATTGCCATTGGATAAAAAACATATGTTCATTTATTTGTAACGCGTTGTCTAGGGTCTGAATTAGCGCCAACCACCCACAACCGGTATGGGTGAAATTGTAAAATGTATTTACAGCAGATTCCTTAACGCGTGTACCCTTGTTTTTTCTTTGAACAGTGCCGTGTTACTCATCACATGTGGCACAGACACTTTAATGAGTAACCACCTCTAAAACCATAAACTTTTTGCCTGGTCTTGTTTTTTTGTGGTTATTAGATGGGTCTTTCAAGCAGAAACAATGCAGTAGACTGCCATGGATGCACACGATTTATCTTAATTTCCTTGAGTCATTCACTGCAGGTAGATTAGAGACTAGGGAATAAATGGTTTCAGACATTCGTGACTATTCAGATAATCAACCGCTACACAATCGCGTTTGAGTCTGCCTGCTAATTCTCTCCGACTTCATGTTTCTCTCTTCTGTGAAAGATAGATTCCCAAGTCTTGTGTATTAACTCTAGGATACCCCCAATTAGACTGGGTTCCTTATTATCACAGGAGCAGTCGTGACAACACAATCCTTTCTAGATATACCGAAACACGTCTTGCCTCCACAAATCACAGAGGAGAGTAAACCAAGGGCTTTTGAATTGACGTGGAATGTAGCTAATGAAAACAAGGGCTCCATTGAGGAGCCAATAATCTACGTTCTGCAGGTTCGAACATTTTTCGGTCCCGAGTTCGACCCGATGACTTCTGACACGTGGAAGACTTTGACCATGGTTAGTCACAATATTGATTAATGCTTGCAATTACTTGTGTTTCTAGAATGGAACCGAATTCCATTCTCTGCAATGTAGTGTCGGTGGCTGTGTCCAGCTGTTTGAAATTAATATTTACTTTTCACTAACGGCTCTAGCCAAATATGTCATCGGATTAAATTCAGTGGGTTGGGACCATAGGACCCCCTTCTGTTTTAACATTTTAAAAAGATATCTTCTTGATAGGACAACGATTTAAGTTTTTCGTGGTCTTTTTCAATGTGATCGCTTTATTTATTCAATAAGTTACTCATATCAATGTCAGTTTCGATTGAAATTAGTTGCATTATCCAGAAATATATTAAGTAAAATATCACGGTAAAAACGTATGATATTCACATAGACCACTAAAATAGTTCAATCTATGGACCAGGGAATTGCACCACGATGCTAGAGAAAGTTGCATAGACGCAATATCCCAAGATCCATCACCTTTAGTACTACGAAAAAATACAAAGTAATGAATTTTGTGGAATACGCTGAACAACGATGATCATTGCAAACCCAAAAAATGTCATTGTAGAGTCCACAGCCATGTTAGTATTCATTTTAACTCTCCAGATACAACGTAATCCTCTCCGAGAGACCCTCAGAAACTTCATTGCTTGACTAATCTGGTGCGTCGGGAGAGTTTATGGGCTTCATTGGACAGTGACATGAGAGTACTCCTTTTTATAGACCACCATTCCAGGCGCTCGATTAAGTGAACCTGACGTGGGTTGGTGGTACCAGTATCGAATTGCAGCCGTTAACCGATTTGGATCAAGAGGATTCGGTGATTCCACCACGCCACCAGTTCATTTGACCAGCCAACTCCCAAGGGCTGCTTCCGCTCCAAGACAACTTGCTGACGGCGTCTGGAGGTTCTATGCAGACGGTGGGGTTGATGTTCGCATTGATTGGAAGCCACCGGCCACCGCTGTTATCCCTGTTACTGAATATCGGGTAAATGAATCCAGAGTCACAAATCTCTTTTATACCTAAAATCTTGTGTTGCGAATTCCACTGTTTAGCCATAACCATACGGCGAATTTGCACAGGAACAGAATCACAAGAGCCTAGAAGCCCACCATAGGGGGGCTATCGTCCACAAGGCCCTAGCTGCCGATAAATGGTTAAAGTTGACAAAATCGTTAAAAGAAGTTTGCAAATGAAATTGCCCCTAATGATGCAAATAAAATTAAATTTGGTTAATTTAGTCAATGAAATACAGAATGCAGCACCCGTCTAAAACTCAGTTTTAAATAGTTATTGATGAATCCTGTTCCCGCTGCATTCACGTTGGTAGCACAGGGCGATGGTATTCAGGAAAACAATAAAAGTCTATTTTAATTGGCAGAAATTGTTGAATAGGGGTATTTTGCAGGGATCCTTGTAAGCATTTGACATCAAGAATTTGGCAAAAAAGATTATCTGCGTATTTTATATCATGGGTATCAAAAATGAATAAAAAAGTGAGAAAGTATGCATGTAATTAAAAGCAACTGCAATGTTTGTGTTGCTTTTATCGTCACCTGCTTCTATTTTTGTGCACCAACGCTCTGCCTGTGGGGTTTAGTTTATTTATGCGCATCTTAAACCTTAGTAATTCCAATTTACCCGTGAATTGTTTGTAAATACCCGTTAAAAATGACGCACGCCAATTTTGAAACGGCAAATGCTTACATTGGGTGTACGATTATGGCAAGAGTGGTAAAAAATAATCGAACCCATTCTTAAACAATTGCGTTGTTGCATTTCAACGACAAGATTGTCTACACAACATGAGCAGTGATTTGCAGCAAACAATTTGAGTGATAGTCTTGACATTTGCACACAAGTGAACTATCATAAAATATCTATTTTGTAAATTTTTCTTCATCGTTTTAACATCAAACACGACTTATTAACGATAATTCACTTTCAGATATCCTGGGCGCCGGAAACTCCTTCTTCGGACAATCGAGCGGTATTTGGGGAGAAGGCGACGGCTTTTCTGCACATCGTTCCAGCCGTAAGTTCTGCGTGGTGTCAGCCGTACCTGAGATGTAAAATCATCAACTGCAAGTTGTGTAATATAGTGAAATATATTTAAACGGTAGTTTTTGAAGCTCTGGCCTTCACAAACCCTTAAAAGTCACTCAAAAAACGGTTAAGAACGAACGAACGAGTGCTGCACGGATTTGACCTTGTTGCAGATGGATTTGACCTTTTTCTAGATACGCGTTTGTCGACTTGTAGGGTTCGAAAAAAAAACATGCTGTAATGGATGTCGATGGTAAAGGACTGATACTTTAAAATTAAAGGACGAAACTACTTTCTCAAAATCCTGTTAGACGTGTCCTGTCTTCTCGGGCAACGTTTGCACTTTTACAGCACCTGTTTTCCATGTCAGACAAATGTTTAGTAATTGTGCTTTAACGTCGGCTCTACTGGGCATTTTGATGCTCAACGTTATTGCTTTTTAAGAATTTGACCTGGACTTGTAGACACAGACACGACTTTCCACATTACCATCCATCCTCAAGGAACGGCTAGTCTAATTTGCCACGTTTTTCTTACCACTCTCGAAGACGTTGAGCAGAAGCCATGTTGATTTAAAGCAATTCCAACTTTGTCCCAGGATGTTTCGCCAAGGGTGTCTTTTGCCACCTAGGAATTGTCTTTTTCTACCATGAAGTTATTTGGACACGCTAATAGGGTAGCAATTGTCCCCAATGATTTTACGTCAGATTTCTTGAAATTGAGTTTTTTAATACCTTTTGATACGCTCTTTTACTTCCATTTTTTAAACTTTTGACCTTTCCTTGACGATTTGTGCACAAAATCACACGACTTTATTCTTTGGGTAGCATGTATTTTGGCTTCCGATCGGGAATGAAAGGGAAGGCTGTAGGAGGAGGTTTTGCTTGGGTCTACTTGAACTTGCGCCTAATAGTTGAAAGCGCGTTGAATACGAAATGATTTGTCGCTCAAAAGACGCCGATTCGTGGTCGCCGAATTAAAGTGTCAGCAATTCTAAATTCCCCCAATCAATTTTTAAAACACGTTGACCAATGTTGTAAATAATTTATTTTCCTCTTAAGTTAGAGGCTGTTAATTATTTACAATAAGGCAACCTTTACGAGGCATGTCTCAGCTCTTTTCTAATTAAAAATTAAGATGTTACGGTACCTAAATTACTTAAATTTTTCCAAACACTAGTCGAAATGCTTCACTATCGACACTTTAACACTCACACTTGCCAGCGAATATTCGGGTGATTAACTGCTTTACGTCGAACTTCACTAATTCCCATTAAGCCTTTCTCATCTTTCCATTTGGAACCTTCTCTGTAACAAGTCGAAACAAATTAAAAATGTGGTAGTTTGACTTATTACTATGTTGTGCAGTTCCCCTAAATCTATTTAGCCACTTGTTTTTAGTACCTTGAAAGATACCATTGGTCATATGAGCGCAAATTTTGGGACAATATTATTAAATTTTGTGAACTACAGTGGTTGACTAACAAGAGCTTCGGACAATATTAGTCAGCTTATCACGTCGGCCTCTCATCTCATTTAATACATAAATACACTTTTCAAGTAGGTCTTATGACCCCGTAATGAAAATTGAGTGCTGCTGTCAACTAACGCAATTTCGATAATACTGGATTTCTATGTACAAAGATTTTTCTTGATAGCTTCATAATTTTGTGTAATCGGTAATTACTGAAATTTAAAGCCGTTTATTTGCATGGGTAAGGTGCATGGCGCGGTGTTAATTATGGAAAGTCCCAGTCTTTGGGATGACGTTGAATAATCTTAGTTTATACACTCGAATAATTTTACTCCAAAATTCATTAATATTTCCTAAATACATTATATTAGTATTTGATTACTTCTTGAGATCTGCTTGTCGACCATGTTGCGTATTTGAAGGTCAGCAATTCGGTTCTCGGCTTGGTTTTGTTATTTAAATGAGTTAGTGTGTTCCATTGCGGGATATTACCTTCGTAAATGCCCATAAGGTGTGCAATTTTGACTTCACAGCACTCAGTCTTATCAAATATATCTTAGCCTTCTTTGGGATAACTGAGCCAAACAAAAGCAAATTTAAAGAGAAGAACAATTATTTTAACCAATTATGCACTCTAAACTGACTCCATTCTCTCTCCAGATTTACCGATAAATTTGCTTCGTTTGTGTTTTATTGTTCCATAACTTGGTGCATTCGAATGTATTACGGAATTCTTGACGTTCAGTATCCGAAGGATTAATCCTAACGTGCCTTGATCCACGTGAGTAAGGTGGTGTGGCGATTAGCTTCACGGACACCTATTCAGTCAGGAACGGAAATACCAACTCCTTCTTATTGAATGAACACGACTTGGCTTTAATCTAGTTACAAATTTAAGCTAAGTCTGTGCAAGAAGCTTATAGGACCAGCGCTACCCATGCATGTAAATTTCGGGGAATGTTGAATAATCAAGCTAAATACTTGTCTTGGTTTGCAACGCTGTTTCATCCGTTAACTGCCAAACTATTCACAAACTCTGCAGATTATTTATTCGAGATTATTTAAGGCATTAAAAACCATTTTACTTTTTTTTAATTTTAAGACGCAAACCCACTATGTCCTCCAGGACCTCAAAACGAATATGTCTTACAACATTCAGGTAAGATGCAGTGAATTTCAGTGCATTGAAGTGTCACAATTCTGTCAGGTGGATTCCGAACAAGTATAAATTGGAAGCATAACACACAGAACGCGGGGAAACCATGAGCTTGGGGCAAAAACAACATATCGGTGGTAGCTTTATCTTAGAAATAAATTCTTTCCAGGAACTTTGTTTATAGATTGAATGAGGAGCGTTATTGACATTAAACTAATAATGGCTTCAAATAAATGCTGAGTGTCGAACCCCATGGAGCATGAACTCCATTTCCTGCGTCAGGTTTTTTCTCCACAAGTAGAGCGTGCAGTTGAATCTTCCTTTATTTGCTGAAGTATATTAAATATCAACCAAATAGCAAAAGCTAATGTGCCAAGGCAAAACAGTACTCGCAAGGAGAATTTAGTTTTGCTGAATTAATGGTGCACCGAATTATTGAGATTAGTAACAGTTTGAAAAGTCAATTCTGAGCAGCCGAAAAAAAGCTGAAGTGACTTACGAAACGGCATCCTGGGCTTTCTTAGCCTCTAACCGGAACTTTGTACAAAATAAACTCGTCACCTTTTACTGAAAGTTGCTAATCTTTCCAAATCATTTCTTAATCAGGTACGGCATAAAAATATACCAATCATTTTTTAAGGTCATTTCAGTAATGACAATCTCTGTGCTTCGTATTTTATCGAAGTTTTAGCTTCGAGCACCACAGCGACCCCTACAATGTGCCAAATTAGTTATCGTATCTCAACCATATACTTGATTATCTACAAAATATTCAAGTCAAAATTTCACACCACGTATTTTACATTGTTTGATATTCGATGCAGCGATTGGAGGCATAACGAACAAACCAAAGCGAAACCGATCCAGTAAACACAAATATTTCCACCAGCAATTCAAACAGTAACACTGAAGCTACGATGGTCGAACAGAAACACTGGTAGCCAACCAAATTACCAAACTCCTCGCACGGTTAAATGAAGTCACCTCAAAAAAAACAGCTCAGTGAAGAAATCTGCGTAAAGGCATTTTTCGCAAAAGGCTACTTTCGATTTCACAGCACTCCACCTCATCAGCAATGTTGGTTCTACAACCGATGCACAAATCGCAACTAACAACACTTTCGGCACAAGGCTATTACATGTTCGCTTGATGCGCACTGCTGTCTAATTGGCGATTCCTCCTTAAAACCACACTCGATATGCACCCAGTCAGAATTCCACCATCCTCAATTGTGCGGGCACGGTCATTCAGCCAAGTGTCGCTGAAGTAGGTGAAGTAGATGACACCTCCTTTCACGATATTTCACAGACCGCCTCCAACACAACTGTTCCTTAAGCACGTTGACCCATGAAGTCCCATGGTGCTCTCATCGTCACAATTACTCTAGCCCTCCATGGCTCTTGAGGACGAACGTCACATCGTTTTCTGGTTGTGATACAACTCCGTTTTGTTGGCTCGTTATAATTTCAGACGGACAATTAGCACCCAATTGATGTGAGGTGCCGAGGGCAAGCGTGAACCTGGCAACTATCTACAGGTCTTACGGCGTAGGTGATCAAGGCATTTATTCGACACTTGGCTGGTCGTCTGGCAGTTAGCCTGGCAACTTCTTGGCCCCACTGTAATCACAATACACGGCACTAGTTAAATGCAATAGTAATAACACTTACGTGTGGCGAGTAAATTTTGTGCATATTTGACCGCTTGGACAAGGGTGGCGAATCCGTGTTGAACCTGTGGCCTGAAATCAACTTTGAAGTGCTGACTGCTGTCTACATTGCCGTACATCTTGGTTCCGTTCTACTATCGCCCAACTTCTTGGCTCTCGCCATACTTATCACGGGAACTTTGAATGCGACCACATGCTCGCATAGGTGCTCGCCGTCTATGTCATTGTTCGGGTCAATTTCAAAATCTGAGCCTGAAGTTGTAGACAGTGAGGCAGAAGAATGCATGCAACACGTGTGTTTTCGGTTTTAGTACGAGGAACTCTCAACTGTCTGTTGTTTATTGTTTTGTGTGTGACTGAAATGCTTCATTCGCGTCCTTCAATTGCACTCGTTTTGGCATAAACGGGACATCGAAATCGGGTGACCTTAACCACGTTTACGCGCAAATTATGTGATGTGGTTGTGAATGGGTTGAAGCTACTGTGGATACAGTTGAGGCGTGCCACGGGGTGACACTCAGACCTCTTGTGTGCATTTCAGGTGCAAGCAATTTCTTCGTGGGGTTCGAAAATATTCACCTCAAGTGCCGCCTCCCACTTCATCACAACTCCAGGACTTCCCAAGAGGGAAATCCACTACCGGAACCAACCCTGGCTAGCAGACACCTCTGACAACAACATTGACTATGGTGAGCTGATTTGCAGCATTGTTTTGGGTGCATGACGTTGCTGTGTCTGGGAGCAGCAAGCTGACTCCATAGTTCCCAGAACAGTAATTTGGTCATTTGCGGGCGCATTCGAAGTCGATAGAGGGGGTAACAAGGAATGTCTCTGTCATCTAAGGAGGCATTCATTGGGAATTTAATCCGAATATCTGAGTGCTTCCAATACGCTAATCTGTGAGTGCTGAAGTGTGAAAATATCGAGGCTACTTCACCCCCTAATTCCAACACACGTTAGGCCACTTCTCGCTTACCAACCATCCAAATGAGACTGTAATAAGTTACTGCGAGTCGAGACGGGTTGATGTCGTGGCTACCAAATGGGTGTAACTTGAGACAACTTTAGAACCCAGACATTTGTGAAGGCGTCAGCAATCAACTGACCCAAGTGTTCACCCATCCACTAGACAGGGGCCGTGTGTGCTGTTGCGTGGAAAAGGATCATGCACTGAGGTAGCTGTGTGAAGCAACTAGTCAGCAGCAAGTGTGCGTCAATGCCTGGAACGAAGTGGAGCTGTAGACATGAGGTCAAACTAAAGTTCATTTGCATCGTGGGCAATGAATGCCGTTGGCGGAGTCATGTGAGCACGCCTCAAGCGAGGACAGTTGCTTGCCCATGGCTGACATTCAGCAAGTGGGAAGGTGGGTGGCGTTGGCAAACTAGTCTTCTCGATTTTCAATGCTGGCGACCTTCCACTTCTCGGGGAACTCACGCACGCACACTCGCCAAGCTTCATTCAGCTCTGTCCCAGAACGCCTCAGAGGAATCGGGCTTTCAAGGGTAGTAGTCGTGGTTCACGTTTGCATCATGCTGCTTCGTTCCTCACTGATTGTTTCCAATTTCCATCAAGGTGATGCACGCGTTTCATGCAGCTGTGACAAGGTCAGGCCGCGGGATGACAACAATCGCCTACACATCGCATCCAGTTTTCGTGCCCTGCGTTTCTCCCAATCACCTGGCCGTCTGCTTACCATTCGATTTGCCAATGACCCAGGTGTTTTTGATGGCCAGTTCCTGAAGACCATGCTGACGGTCAATGAATTCTCCGAAAACGCGACTGCTCCCCTTCCAACAGGTACGATCCGTCTTCGCTTGAACACAAAACAGGAGCACCCCAGTATGCATTGTCGTGAGTGGCCAGTCATGGTGACATTTCCCTACATCTTGTCGCATTTGGTGTTCCAAAGTGGGATTGCGACATGGCTCGGTGGGGCATCCGATCCGAATGCGATCTGAGTCGCTGTCAGCGTCTGCTGTGGAAGTAGTTGAGCGATTGGCTCGATTTGAAGAGCATCTTGCGATTCCTTGTGTGTGCAAACAGTACCGCACAGGTGTTGTCGGCAATCCTTTGTGCTGCAGATAACCTGGTTCTGGTAATTCGTTGACCAGTTGAGTACCCTTACTACCCGCAGATTTTGACTGCCGACTCAGGCATATTAACTAAGTTCATCAACACGTCTTCCTCAGACCTTGTCTTGAGGAGGCAAGTTTGATCACCGGAGCCCTTTTCTTAATGCACGTCTGCGTATATATAACTAATTAAATTGCATAAATAGATTTATGCTATCAGCCACGTCACAATTTTTAATGTCAATTTCTATGTTTTACTAGACTAGAAAAACGGTATAGTGTTACGTTTTCAGAATAGATGCTTTGGATATTTATCCTTTTTGCTCATTTCACGAGTGAACATCCGTGCATAACTGGAGCAAATTACTTTTACCAAAAAGATTGAAAGCTTAACGCATGGACCATTTTACGTCTTTAAAAATTGTGGCCTTTGCCGAATCACCGTGATTTAGCCTCTTATAACTTACACTTTGCGTAGTATTGCCTCTTTTGTGGTATCTAATGTATTCTTCTTTTGTGAGATTCAACGAAATTGTTCCTCATTGTTTTCTTGTAGATCCAGGTAGACTCTGTTATTTGTGTATCATCATCCATAAATGCGTCATTCACGTCTAATTTCCTAGACTAATGGTATTGAATCATTTCTCAGCATATGCCTCAGGCACAGCAATAAAAATATACGTGTGAGAGCATGCAGTTAAGGTAGCTGATGAATAACACCTTCTAACTTTCTGCACACACGGTTTCTGACCACAGTGATTTGTTCTCAGTGGACTCGAACAAAACTGTGGAAAAACTTATGAGAACAATACATGAATATATGGCTTCAGTTTTCACTGATTCAGCATATTTTATTCATCCAATTACTACCAACTTTTTTTCATCTAATGAGTAATCAGTTTTCGTTTCTGTCTTTTACTTTATTGTTCACAGCTTTTATCGATTTATGCAAAATTTGTGTACTGAATTATAGATATAGATATTTAGTAGATAAAGAAACCGTAATTTTCCTTGTGGCAGATAAGAAGCTGTCTCCACGACTCCTCACTATCCAGTGGAAGCAGCTAGCTTGCATAGAAACTGGAGCACAAATGTCGAAGACGTTCATGCCCCTCAAGCCATTGGATAAATCGGGATCAGCCTCTACACCAAGTGAGGAAAGTCGTTTCATGGTGCTCGAACCAGTGCAGCATGGTGACCCGGTGGTACCTCCAGACGGTCAGCTAATCCGAAAGGGGCGGGTAGAAATATCGTCGCTGCAGCTTAACTGTCATTACTCTCTCTTTGTGGCTCCACATAAGCGCAAGTCAAGTGACGCGCAGTCACAAGAGCCCACGGCACAGCCGTCCATTCCCATCGGTTGTTTGTGCACTCCGGCCTGCTTCGATGACCAGTCAATGGCGTGGGCATCCCATTTCAGTTGTTCAAATCAAGGTTTGTAACAGATTTGCCTGTAGTTTGTATATTTTAGAACAGGAACTTAAATATGACAGACCAGTTTGCACTTTCGATCAAGGTTCAATTGCCTAATTTTGTTAGGTATCTTTTGCTGCATGACCAATGATGAATACATGCCTTCTGGAAATTGCTTGCAATTATGTCAATCGCGTGTTTATTTGATGTCGAAAAACTGAACTGGGTTTTTGATTTACTTTGTCATAGTGTCTGATGCTCTTCCGCCTCCAACAAATTTGCGCTATCAGCTTATCTCCGAGACGCTTGTGTATAACATGTCATGGGGACCACCATTTAGTTTGCGGCATCCACGAAGCCCACGCCTTGATACACACCCAGAACTCAATCTCTCCGATCTCTTCTACAGGTTGGTTGAATAATTTCGAATGCTTCACTCAAATCCTTTGCGTCTCAATGTAAATTTCATTTGAACTGAATCGCGTAAAAAATTGGATGGTGTCGATGTTCGGCACTCTTAAAATTCTCGGGGTTTCGAAAAGTTAATGGCTCTACCACTGGTGTTATGACAAGTTCCGTGGCCCTAGTTGGAGGATTATCAGTTAAGCAGTCCCAAGAAAGTAGTAAATAGAAGCAAACTCTGTATTTTCCGAACGGTCGATGTACAGCCACTTGAGACCATACCAACTGTCATGGCACTCCGTCTATACAAACGATACAAAACCATTAGTGGCATATACTTATAACGTAGACATTTCCTATTTGTACTAACGGCACGACACTTAATGTTTGCATTTGGATTTTCCATTCCTCAGTGCCATGTGGAGACAGTTTTGCTTTCTTTCTTATTGTTTTTCGACGGTAAAGCTTGGTGCCTCAATTTCAAATCAAAACCACTTAAAATTCAATAAAACACATTGAAAACTATATTGACCATTTCGAAACCTGTTAAACAACAGTTTAATTTCTTTATTCTTTGGTAAGTTAGGTTCCTTAAAAGCAGATTCGAAATTTCTCTGCGTCGATTAGATGAACAATCTTAGAACATTTCACTAAGAAAACAAATAGAATGAAGTGGAAAGTGGAAACCTCACAACAGCTGGCTACGCATTTGGACGTCCAGACTATTAGAAGGAAAAACGCACACGGCTTTATTTTGTATTTATACCTACAAGATCAAGATCATGTAATTACTAATTTGTCGATTCAGATAAATCAGAAAGCCGACTTTTCCTTTGCTCATGGATAAGCATATGCGCTGTGTGTTGCCTGTGTTTCCCCCCCCCCATACGTTTACAATCGACAGATTATGGCTGCTTTGGTGACCGGTTGGCCTACGAAGGCGACGGCTAAAGCAATGCTGTAAGCCGTAAACATCAGACTAGGAGTTCCACCCAACTATTATGTTTCCTTTTTACCCTTATCTTCTGCCATTAGATTGCAGCTGCAGGTACAAAATTCGTTGGCAATAATTTGAGATGTTTCTAATTTTCTTAGCATATTAGTATGAAGTCCAATGTTACCTTACTGGGGTGAATTTCAATTTGTTTCCATAGCTTGTGCACAATTATTTATATTGCATTTTATGTCTAGGGTGACGTGGGGTCCAGCCATGGATAAACATTTGACTCCTCACACGCTGACACTGATGGCCGACCCTCACCCGCGCCTCAGTCCGACGGAATCTCAAACTAAAGTCCTCCCAAATGTGAGTTTTGCAATCACTCAGGGCACTCTTCACTTGGACCTGTGGTAGCACTTATTTTGAAATAAGGTGTAATCATAGTTTTAGCTTGCGCACAGTTTGAAACATTCAATTTTTTCTGATTAAAGTCGTTTTGTAACCTACAAAATGTTTTTACCATCCTCAGAAATCCACTGCGGAGTTGCACAACCACACAAAGTTTTATAGTTAAGGCCTCAAGCCGTCAATTTTCACATCACATGGCCCCTTTTGAACGGGTATGGATGAGCTAGGATACTTGGGGACGCAGGTGGTCTTCGTGTTGTGTGAGGCCCAATTAACTAGCACACGAATCTGCTTTGAGAGTCGTTTTATGATCAAGTAGAGCATTTAAATTTAGTCCTAATTATTAGCGAAATGGTCAAGTCCTGCTTGAAACATGCAAATCACCTGTGTGTCTATCAGAGAGGTTCCCAAAGAGAAGGTTCTGTCCGGAAATAGTTGTCTAGTGCTGGAAAAACCAAGCAATCAAGAACTTGAAATTTGAGAACTCGGTTTAGTAACTGCGTGATGTTTCCGTGCAACTTTGCGGTCATGAATATCGTTGGCAGCCTTCTCGCGTTTTGTCTAATTAATTAAATGACCACTACTACAGATAACTCCTCTGAGTTACACACATCTTTTCAATGCAGCAAATGTGTTCAGGTAGGAATTCATAATACCTAATACCTTTAATTAAATTCTGTTTCATTTGTTAACACTAGAGAGGCTTTCAGGTGGCGACCAATTGAAATTGAAGACTCTTCGATTGCGTTTTTAAGTTGAACATGCAGATGTGGACGATTGTTTATAGCCATAATTTGATGATCATGTTTACTTGTAAAACTGAGGCTTAAGAAAATTAACTCTTCCATTTCAGGATGAAACATCCTTCCTACTAGACTCCCTCCAACCAAATAGCGTTTATATTTTCAAGATCCAGTCAATTCTGGTTCGACCGCACAGGCGAATTGGTAGCCATCAGGAGAGCAGTCTTCCGCAAATCCTTCAAGCCAGTCGTGAATCGTTCCTCTACATTCAAACGCCGACCCTGACCATCGCAGTCAGCCCTCATGGGGGTAGTGCGGCTTATAAACCAAGTGTATATCTTGAATTCCTAATAAGTAAGACCCTGTATCTGTGCGTTCCTTGTTAAGTGCATTATTTAAGTTTTTCCTACATTAATTTGCCACTTTCGTTGAGTGATCATCTAAGTGTCAGTTCGTAATGTCTGGTGCGTAGCTTGACAGCATTTGAGTCTCGATTGGGCATCAATTTTCCTTTAGCCTTTAGCCTTTTCCTTTGAGTTTGTACGAATTGAGCCTGGCTGCGAGTTGATGAAGCAGAAGAAGAGGAAGTACAAATCTACAGAATACATACATAAATAAATGCCTGGTTTTATAATGAAACTATTATTTTAACTTATTCGACGCCACTTCCTGCCTCGTCTTTCCGGAGGTAGCACCCTTAACCAAGAAGGATGTTGAGTCCGATGTGTGGAAAGAACCGATACGCCAGTCAGCAGAGCTTCATGAAATGACTTTAAATATTAATTCAAAGTCGCACTTGTTAGATTCTGTCGGTGTTCGAATTTGTGCGAGGAATGACATCCACCACAAGTCTACTTTTTATTGATGTTTGTTAAACTCACACCTTGAAATTTTTCTAATGCTATTTACTTGTGACTCAAATATCGCTTTTAATATTCAAGCCCATGACGGTCATCGAACTAGCCGTTTCTATCTTCAATTATAACATTCTTATGTTTACCTTATATTTCGACGATGTTTCTGGAGTCATAAAAGGTGGAGGATCTACGCCCGTGACGTATATGCATGCACCATAATTTTTTTCTATTTCGTTACACATTTTAGCTCTTTTGTGTTTCCGGATACTCCTCCATGCCGTTTTACCTCGGTAACCAAGCCCAGCATTTCCCCAGATTATTTCAATACAACGCACCTTCATTTAGGCAATGCTGACAGTCCTCGCCGTCCAACGCATTCCCATCCTACACATCATGTCTACTTGTACAGATAAATTTCACGTTGCCTGGGTTTTTTACATATTTGTTCATGCTTATTTGATTAAACACCGCACTATGGCAGGTCTTTTGATTCTTTCCTACCATATTCCACACACCGGAGTCAAACCGATTGCATTGACACGAGACACAAAGAGGACGTTTGATTCATTTTTCAAAAAAAACATGATCAAAAACACATTCTTTTTGGTCGTACTGTTTCTCGGACACAATTTTAATACAAGAGAGCGAAGTTGTAAAGGGGTCTGTTGGGATTTCATTTATATTTACCATCATAACCCAAGCAAAACATGCGCTAGCAAAAACATTTTAAGAGCAATGTCTATGTTTAGGATTCACATAATTTGTGGTTATGGCGAGTTGCAGTCCCTTGTGAGGGATAAAAATGCATTTGGGTTAATTGATTAGCCTGGTGAATAGGTGAAAAACTTAAACCCACACGCCTCCTAGCGATTCCATACAGAATATCAAACTTCAATTCAAGAAGCACGCTTCTAAACCACAAAGCCGGCTTGAAAATTTATATCGTCATATCAACTAATGCGCTGGCACGATGCTGTCCCATCGGGTGTCCAGAGCAGATCACCGTTTCCACGCTTTGATGGACACCGATCAAATACTTGGTGTTGGCTCGTACAGCTAATTATTGTCAAAGATCGGTCGATATATTGTCAATTTACTTGGTTTTACTTGACTAGCTACCTAGCTACGGACGATCGATAATCTAGTTTTTTCACACATCCATCCCACGTTTGCTATGCCTATAGATTTTGGAACTCAATTTTCTAGACGATCAGGACTAATGGATCGATTCATACAGCACAACATGCAACTAGCTCTTTGTAATTAATTTATTATATCACTTAAAGTATATAGAAACTTGCGGAAAGATGGGAAATGATCAACCATTCTACTTAGATAAACTCCCTAGTTATATATTTGAACCTATCAAGTTCTCAAAGCTAGTTGTAATAATAGTCAAGATTAAGTATATTTGCTTCGTTAATAAATTTGGGATCATTAGATATATGTTATTCATCCACTTATTGTGGGCCTCAGTAGGTGTTCTTAAACCACGCAGGGACCACTAAGTTGGATCTGTCCCGATTAGGCTACCCTGCTACCTGCCGTAATGAAGAAGATCGAAGAGGACGTGGACACAACTGCTTACTTCAGAGCTCAACGAAGTGAGTGGCGAGTGTGGCGTTTGGGAGTGTGTATTTATACCTCAGATGTGTGAAGCCGTATGAGTCATAAAGGTGCCAACATAGAGACCTTGGTGTGGGGATAATCCAGGAAGGGAGAGTTGAGGATCCGCGCGGCTAGCGACATGCTGCGAAAGGGGGGACCGTGTTTAGGAGACTGGAGTCACCGGATTAACGCGTGTGAACCACACGCTCACGCTAACCGCAAATATTCGATTGAATCTCGCTTTAGTGAATCGGTGAGTTTTGGCCAGGTCTTGAAACATATCCTAATATAAACAATCCCGAATTTCGCTCTTTTTTGAATTGGCCACCCTTTTTGCTACTGTAAAATACCATCAAAACTGGTAATATTAGAATGAAGTGTATACTATTCTCGACGTTTGTTCCCCTCAATGCCAAACGGACTTCACCTGGGAGTAAAAATCTGCCACAAATCATGGATACGAAAGCCATTGTTTTCGCCCTTTGAAAAGTCACACTTACTGTCTGATTTAAATAAAAACCCGAGTTCGTTATGAAAACGCCTTCACCTGTCATGGTTGCGACATCGCACACGGTTGAAAACAATTCATTAAATGTAACTCACTTTTTAATGCAAACTAAATCAGAATATATACCTAATGGAACATGAAGGCGCCCTTTTGTGTGACCGCACCTGGACCCTACGTATTACGTTTCTCGGATTCTACTTCTTGGTCTAATTGATAGCTTTTGGTTAATTAATTTGATCGTTTCATAAACTGCTTTTAACGTTTGAATGCTGATCTCGAGACATGGAGCTTTACCACATAGAGCCAACTTAAATTCAACTCAAAAATATGCCTGGCTGTAGCCCATTGATGATTTTATCGCAACTATTGATAAGTGGTAGGAGATGGGGAATTCGTAAATGTTCAATGTTCCATTAGAAGTCTCAAAACTGCATGGAGAGTTGAGCATGCACAAATTCCGGTTGGATAAATTTTCCATGGATTTCAATTTTACCAAAGGGATAGTGATTTTGCACAAATTTAGCTCTGACCAGCTGAATTTTAAAGCAATTTGTCTAATTAAGTAAAAAAGCCAGCATAAATTTGGGAATTAAATTTGCAAACCAAACTAATCCAGGGGTAAGTCGGAAGTGCTTTTAAAAGGTCGGTAGGTCCTTTTGATTTCAGAATTTTGGTAACGAATATGCTTAAACATGTATCTAAAGTATTACGACTCTAATAGGCGCAATTCCTTGATTGTTATTTTACCAAGACGACTTCAGATTTCTCTCTTTATAGTCACTCTTTCCTTAAAAGAAAATACATGAGAAGTTATTACATCATCGTTGAAAGGAAATAAGACTCTCGGAGCAGTGTATGCATCCTTGAAATTCAAATCCGGCTGCGACAACTACTTCTAATCTTCAAGCAAAGACCCACTTCAAGACGTCCAGCTGAAGTGAAGTTAAAACGGCTGCAAGTATGACTTGAGGGATTGAGGTCATGGCCCATTTTTAGAGAGGCTTATTCGCTTGAACACAGCGTTGATTTAAACTTCGAGAATCGGAGGCTAGTCAGATGTCAATAAATTTTTTCGAACGTTTATTCTACAAGCGAGAGAATGAGGGATTCAGGCTGATGTCTAATACGTAAGGGAATGTCCCCAAATGCAGTTTTCAAAACCTGGTGTGTTGCACAACGTAAAGTCTCAAAGACCAATTGTTTAAATTCAAACTAGTCCCTTCCTGTTGTAAGAAGTAATCACTCTTATTACAGCTGCTGAAACCCCTTAAATAGCATAAGGCAGTCAAAAGTTTTTATGGTAAATTGCAAATTGCGTGATGTGAATTTAAACAAGTATCTGCAATGGGGTGGTTTACAACAAGCACCCTTGGCTGGTGTTTAGCCATAGCGGCTTCAAAGTTTTTATGACAATAAAACCAACTTAATGGTGATTCTTCTGGAGTCTGATCTAGTTTTTAATTCCTCGCTAAGTCTGAATGAGGATGAAGCAAACTCAACTAAACATATCAGGACTTTTTAGTCAGCATGTATCACCTAAAGCTGATGTTTTGATTTCGATTAAACACTACGAAGGTGGTGACGACGACCCTATTTTCCTCCATCGAAAAGTCGTTCAACGACCATAATTACTAACAAAGCCACATGTGCGTGAGGTCACGCTTCAGAAGACAGATCGTGAACAACGCGTTTGCTGGTACGCAGATCTAATTGTTCAGTAAGCAATGTTTTAACTGGGGTTGAGGGTCTGAGTGGATTGTTTGCTTCACGACCTTCAAAGGCATTGTTGGGGATCCACGATGTCCCAAGATTGCTCGCTAATGGTTTTTGTTACTATTTCCATTAAGTCCTCACATATGTTTTATTACGCATATTATCAGGTCAAGGTCAACCTTGACTTGAATTAGTTTCTCTTTTGACAACCCACTCCGCACGTGGCTGACTTGATCAAAGCTCTCTACACGAGCTCCGGTCTTGTTCTTGTATTAACGTGGGAAGGTCGGTGTTGGCGTCAACAAGGGATCTGGTACCGTTATTTGAGTGGTCTTCCTCTTTGTTACGATCAAACGTAAAAGACATCGACCGGTAAGACGACTCCGCTAAGTATCGCGTTTGGCTCACAGCCAGATATCCGGTGCCTCAGATCACTCGATAGACCCCACCTTTTCAAGCTGGTGCGGGACAAAACAGGACCACGTGTGGAGAGGTCGCAAAGTCAGTCAGTGGCCGAGACTACGCTCACATGCGCCCACCTTTGGCGTGGGCGGCTTTGACTACGGGCACGAGTAAAAGTGCACTCAAGGTGAAAAGGTCAATTAAGAATGTGAAGTCCAATAAGAGTGCGGGGTCGGCGTACATAAACATAAATGATAATAAAAACATAAAATTGTAAAGATCTTGTTAATTGTAATCTTGGGGGATGGTAAAACTCCTGCATTATGGTAACTTTGTTTCCGACTTCCTTTCAGCGTGATTGGTATTTCCAACCGACTTATGATTGGGAATAAACTGAATGCGTCATAGCACTCCAGAGGAGCCTTAAGTCGAAACAGTAGTAACTAATAAATCAAATAAAGTAAGATGACTCAAGCCAGAGAAGTTGGATGAAAAGTGCTTACCATGGTTTATAAGGCACTGATTAAATCCTTACAATAATTTTTGTGATGGTAAGGAGCTTCTACAAGAGGGCGTTAAATAATTCATAATTGTTTTCTCAAATAAGCAGTTTGGACTAGGTACACCGTAATTCACAACGCCGGTTCCGCGGCATATTCCGTTGGTGTCTCTACTGACGCCCTCTTAAGCAATTTAATCTGTCTTCATCCTTTGTTTTTATGTTCTCATGACCAAAATTACGTTCACACGTATAAATGCCGTGGTCTGCAAATCGAATGCAACGCTAAATTTACTATTTTACCAACAAGAAGTCCTAAATTTGCAAATGTTAGGGTTGCAGTGATGACGTCAGCGAGCACGAAAAACTGTTGATTTAAGAAAACAAATTTTCTGCCTTTCAGTTATATGTGAAAAAGGGATTCTGATTTGCACAATCGCATAAATTATTTTAAAGCAGTTTGGTAAATATCAATTATAACTTACTTCAGAAAGAGACTAAATAATTTTACTTGTAGTCATTAGTTTAATTTTAATTTGATCTGCAAAATGCACAAGTTCAAAAAATTTCGCATTCCGCGGGTATTTTAGCCAATTTTGTTTTTGACCGTAGGAACAAGAAAGCTGTTTCGACCCACAAGAAATATATGTGATATTTATGGTGCTGATTGTGTAAAAGATCATATGCTTCGAGATTGATTAAAATTTCTGTTCTGGATACTTTTTACCCCCAATTGACCAACTTTCTGGCTGACCTTCTGGAATTAACAATGATCAAATCGAAAGCACAATTGATTTGGATCTTAAAACATTTCTGCTAGAAATCTAATAGGCAACATCTTTTTTACATAGCGAACCCAAAAGTTCTTTTCATCAAATCATTTCCTTGATTATTTCAACTTCGACGGTCAATCTGTGACTTAACATTCGATTCCCGAAAATCAGAAAACCTATGCTAGCGGCGGGAATTACAGCTGAGATTTGTTTATTTTCTAATCCTCAGGCCCAGGCCTTTTGGATAGAGATACATCACCCTGATATCATTGATATCCTCATGCCTTACAATCTCTAATTGGAATCTGTACAGTGCGTGCGGAGTATGTTGTAGAAATACGACCTGAATTATTTAGGTAGTTTTTGATTCGGGGGATGTATTTTACTCGGCATTCTGTCAAATTACAGCAAGATCTTTTGGCATTATTTTAACCCAAATTATTTATGGAACAGTAGTGTCCAATCGCTTACAAACGACTCGTAAAATCAGTCCCTTAGTAAGTCTCTGAAATCTGTTGTACAGAAACTATATTTTGTTCACAGATTTTTATAAACAGAAAGATTACAAAGCGCCAAGGCAATCCTTGTATTACCCAGTAGGATCAAGGTAAACGCTGACCCCACCCACTCACAAGTTGCTTGTATCAATTAATTTTTTTTTAAACCTGGCAAACATGCAGTGATATGACTCCAATAAAGTTCCCCGTCATTACTCTTATTATTTTAAACTAAGCTGGGGCGAAAGACATGATTACTAATAGAAGAAAAGTCTCTTAAATCTGCGCGGTGTGTTTAGTGAGTAAACGACTAAAAAAGTTGTGCTTAAATGATTGTTGCAACTAACAACCAGAATGATTTGCCCTAGAGACAACTCTTTCCCAGCAGCGCTCACCATAATTGAGAGACACGGATATTTGCCGGTATATATTATTCTAGATCTGTCTGGCTCACAAACAGCAATATGCCTTTGGTCGAACTAAGCAGAATTAATATTGGCTAAGAGGTTTATATGGATCTGTTCAGTTTCCTAACTCCTAATAAAGGGCCATCCAGGAATGATGGCTTGTTGAAAATACTTGTTGCCTATCACCTTAGTTTCCCAGTTACCGATTCATCAAATTAATCAACATGACAAATATGCAATTTGGTTCTGCCACTCCTAGCTCCGACCGATTACGTGGCAGACTCGTCAAATCGCCGTTTGAGCTTTTCGTGATAGAGCGAAAGGCTTTACACGAGGCTCTTTTTGAAATGACGAATTCACTGGCGACATTCTGATATATTCGTGCATGAGCAGAGGTTGCAGCATGCAATGTTAACAAGTCAGAAACCTTGCATAAGTTTCGATGAATTAAAAAAACTCAAAAGGGCACACCTAAACTTTATCCTGTCAATAATGTTAATTATTGCCCCTAAATTGTCATTTTCTGGTCCCTTTGGCGGCGCAAACAATTAACCTCACAGATTCACATGAACTTATCAAATGTTCGTCATCACGAAAAGCTTTCGATTTCCCTTCCACTTATCAGTCGACGCAATCAGAGCACATTAATTTGTTTTTCAGCACCACAAACGTTCTTAAGCTGTCTTATTTCTTAAAAAGTGAACATTTTGGAGAATCTAAAGCACATTGTCAATTTCTGGTGCCTGTGCATGTCCACCAAAACTTTTCACAACCATGTACATTAAAATTAGCGAGCACATTTAGTCAAATCGAAAAGCCTCCTACTGCTGCATGAAATTTCGTGTACTCAGTTAAATTGACGTTTTCACAATTATTGAATCAACGATGATGTTTCCTGTAAATGAAGGGGTTTTTCGATATGAAAATAAAAATCTGAATAAATTTGAATGTTATTCACGAGGATGCGCAAATTCGGTTAGCAACACCATCATGATTCATTTCATCTAAAAATTTGACTGCTCAGGCAGCTGTTAAACTAAGGCACTTCGCACGCTTTTATTGAAAAAACGACGGCCGATGGCACAAACGTTCTGGTCTTAGAATCTACGCAGCAAGTCTTTTGCTATTTTTTTGCAAAGCTCCATTTGCCTCAGCAAATTCGTGTTTTTGTTCATTCGTTTAACAAAGCTTAAGTCAGTTGATACCACTTACGACGAACATGCTAGATGTCTAGCTGAAGCCCATCTTTTTACAGATCACCAGCTACGTATATACATAAACTTTGGAATCCGATTATTTACTCAAATGAACTTTCCTCGATCACCTTAGCATTAACAGGTGTGGACTAATATTGGCAGCAATTTAAAAAGTATTTAGGGTCAGATTTATGGCAATCAAAATAGTTCCCTTGAAAGCCCTGTGTAATGTGAATGATTTATCGGCGAATTCAGAAAAGCCGTATTTGCATACAATGATGTGGTAGCTTATGTTTTTTTGGTTGAAATATTAGAAATCTCCTTTATAACAAAGGTAAAAATGATTTTGTTTGAATAAAACAACGGATTCGTAAACCAGCGCTCACACCAAAACTGACTTATAAGTTGCCTGAATTTGGCAAGTCATATTAGACTTATTTAAAATAATGTGCAAGACCAAGTATTGGATATATTTTGTGAAAATTCGTTAGAACAAGATGAAAAATTTTGCTTAATTTGACGATTTCTCGTTTGGACCAAAATTTAATATTACTTATTTATTTCCTCAAAAGTTAAACGTCTAATCAGACATCTGTTTTTCCTAAATATGATTTATGAAAAGAGACATTTACATTTTGATCTTGAATGCATTGCTAAAGCCATTAGTCAAAGTACTTAACTTTTGCACTGAGAAAATATGGTAAGAAATAATGAGGTCCAAAGCCTTGTACACGTCGTTTCGGTAGCATTTCGTCGTTGAAGCAATGTTAGCATTCTCAGCTGAAAATGTTATTCACTACTATATGTCACAATTCGAAAAAGTTTCTGATGTGATATTTCAACAATGTGCTTTTAAAACTCTTGACATTTACTGTTTAATTTATTTAACAGGCACCCGATTCCTTGAAAACGGCGTGTGAATGCGAGCAGATTAAGTGAAGTAGTCACATCGGTTAGCACTCTAGTTCGAATTGAGGCTTGCAATCCACTTATCCTTGGGGCTAAGTAATACTTACGCAGATTAGGTAAAATATAAGTGAAATTACCTGCTCAGTTCGTTGTGGATAAATATGTTAGAAGGCATTCATTCGAAGGATTCACAGCAATAATTCGAATCTAACTCAATAATTTCCAAACAATTTCTCTAACTTTACTAATTCCTGGTTTCGCGAATATAGGCATTCACGAAATCCACGAAATTCAATGGAAATTTTCCAAGAAAATGCTTCGTGCCTGTTTTAGAACTCGCCACAGACCATTTTCAAGGCAAACTGGGGTTTAAAAATGAGCCCTGAGACCTCCAGGTGGCCCAAGGGAAATAGCCTTATTGATATAATATTTAGGAGGTGTGAAAATTGTAGTACCTTGCAGGTGGGGTACGCATGGTATGAATCAGGACTGGCGCCTTCACGTTGTTACAGTGTGATACTTGTAGACGGCAGGTCATAAACATTTCACGCTACTCCAGAATTAAGAGTAGAAATTCTGTGCGGTGATGTTTTTTCTTAGAGATCAGTCTAGCGGGGTCAGTTTAAACTAGCAACTTCTGTAGATTAATGAGGCGATTCGTTCTATTTGGCTCACTTATCTAAAGACAGCGCTTAGATTCTACGTCATTTAAAAAATTTGATTTAAAAGAGCCTTATCGGTCTTCCACAGTTTTCCATGATAGAAAAGCACGGAACTGGTAAGAAAAATTGGTGAATGTACAGAGCATATTTTAACGGCATCAGGGCAAAATGTCTCGTGAAGAAAAGGATAAAATGCTAGCAATATCATGGATCATCGGTCCATGCTGACAGCCAAAAGCCTGTTTTCACAAGACGGGATACTAAGTTTTGGTGTCGTGATGCCATGGTGCCCAAACCAGTACTATTTAAAAGGTGCATAAATTTGCCAATCTACTTTGTTGCGAAAACCGAGATAAATGTCTGTTCGACGTTGTTCCATTAAAATTTACTCAGGAAATTTAAGGTTGCTATGTGTACGAATGCTTAAAACAAATTTTACCACGCCCTGTTGCATTACCTGAACTAAAAAGAATTTCTAAATGTCAAATGGCAATCGGGGCGTGAGGGAAAAGCAGTGTAACAAAACAGAATTAATTATCGTAGGGAGAACTAGACCTATTCCTGTATTGAGTGCCACTATATCTATGATATTGGCATGGGATCAACTTCAAAAAGCTTGAATCCCAAGCAATCACAAGATTATATCTACAACTAGTTCTAACCATTATACAGCATCAGTTATTGGATTTGCGGGTGCCTTCTAGGAAGTCAAAATTACTTTTGGAATTTTATAAAAATGCTGGATGTCTAGAGATCGAAAATGTCAGGTGTACTAGATTAACTGAAGTAATGACTGCAAACACAGATGGACGAATTCCGTTCTGTATTCGGAGTCCAAAGGGCAGAATCAAACTCGACAGAGTCCTTTTACATAGGAACGTTCCAAAGAAGTAACTCGAAGGTACTGGCCAAAAAGATCATGGCGTGGAGCCAGCGGTGTGGGACTCGAATCCGTGCGGGGGCGAACCGCTGCGTCGACACAGACGCCGACAAATCACCCCAGCGCTGGACGCTGAATGAGCGTTCAATGTGATTAATGTGCCCAAGAACATGGAGGTGTACGGGGTAGGAGGGTGAATGGAGTGGAGTTATAGTAGGTGGTAAAAATAAGTGTCAATGTGTAAAAGAATCATGTGATAAGATAAAGGTACCCGTGTTAACACGAATCTGAAGATCCAAAAAGCGCATTAAATATGAACTTTGCATTTGCCGTCACAACAGAATTGGCAACAAATTCGCGGATTCATTTACTTTGCAAAGTTTCTAAAAGAGCATTAAAACTCACATAGCCACACGAATTACAACATTTCAAAGTTCAGACTACGGTTCAGAGGTTCATGCGCAAAGAATTATTTGCTACAATGACACATTGGTATTTACATTCAGGTCAGTTTTGTTTAAATAATCGAGCACAAATGACCTGGGTAAACACGCAGCAGCACGTAGTAAACGTCGATCTAAATTCAACTATATTTTTGCAAGGCTTAAAAAGTGGTAAAAAAGAAAGTTTATATGGATGTAGAATAAAAATGACTACTTCAAGGGGAAACAAAACAAACAAAACCAGGAATAACTTTTAAAATCCAGGGGAATTTCGGAGAACTCGAGAGAAGATGTCTGGTAATAAAGGCAGAGATTTATTTCATACCGTCAGAGGGCAAACCACATGATCGGAAAGTTGTGAGAAAACTCGGACGGTCGAATAATACACCACCAAGTTGACTCAAAAATCGAATGACGTGGCACATCATACAAATGTATTTATGCACTTTAATTAATTATATATACGTAGAGGTGCATTAAGAAAAGGGCTCCGGTGATCAAAATTGCCTCCTCAAGACAAGGTCTGAGGAAGACGTGTTGATGAACTTAGTTAATATGCCTGAGTCGGCAGTCAAAATCTGCG